>KK106981.1:10046421-10336165 GCA_000611775.1 Umbilicaria muhlenbergii
CTCCCCCTCCCGCCTCCAACCCCCCCACCTACAAACCCAGCACTAGCATTAATAACCGCCAACAACGCCGCCTCCAACAACCGATTCTTCCTCTCCATCGCCTCCAACCTCATCTCCATCCTCTCCTCCATCTCCTCCAACCACTCTTCCCGCTCCCTCTCCCTCACAACCCCCGGCGACCGTTCCGGATCCAGCGGCGTCTGCGACCGCTTCGGCCTTACATGCCCCTGCTGGTCCGACCGCTCCCGCTCCCGCTCCCGCTCAAACCCCTCTTCGTCCGACGAGGGCAACGATGGCGAATGCGAATACTGCGAATGCGACGGCATGGAGTGGTCGCGCTGTCGAGTTCGGTTTCGGTTGTTTCTCCGCTCTAGTTCTGGGGAGCTGTTGGTGTTGGGTGCGGTGCTGCCTTGGTGTGCGTCAACAGACATCCAGCTGGTGCGTTTGGGAGTGGCGTCGGGGGACTGGGCGGCGACGAGCATGATTGGGGACACGTTGCTGGGATGGCGGCGATGGTGGGGGTCTTGGCGGCGGTAGGAGGTTGTGGTGCTGGGGCCGCTGAAGCGGGGGGTGGGGTCGTTGTTTTTGTTGTTCTTCTTGTTGTTGTTGGTGGTGGAGGAGGCGGAAGAGTGGGCTGAAGAGTAGGATTCTTTGCGGGTGAGGGAGGGGGTGTCGGTGTGTTTGGAGGCGGTGTCGTGGTTGGGGTCGGGGTCGGAGGGGTCGACGACGGTGGTAGTGTCGGGAGATTTGAGGCTGTTTCGGCGGGCGCGGCCGCGGTCGAGGTCGCGGCGTTTGAGCGCTTTGGTCGTGGTTACCCGGCGGCGGCGCCAGGCGGCTAGGGTTTCGGGATTCATGCTCATGGTTGAGGGGGAGTCATTGGTTTGAGTGGAGGATCTGTTGGTGGGTGGGGCGAAGGGGGGGTTGGATGATAGCGGCCAGTGTGGCTGAGGTACGGTCGCAGACTTTATCAGGGCGGTTGTTTTCTCGTGACTGTTGTCTGCGACGTCGTAGTGCGAGTGTCTTTGGTTCTTTGGAGGTGATTTGGGCGGTGATGGGAACTGCATTGGAAGCGGCCGCTCGGGGCTTTGCTCGATACGTAACGTGGGGCTTCTGGTGTCGACGGAGGTGCGATGTATCATAGTGATGCCGTCCTGGCCTTCAGGCAACGTAGGAAGCGCCCTTGTCGGTGCGGGACCGGGCTTAGGTGGCTTGCGCATGGCGACGCTGCTGTGGTGGCCTGGAATGTCTTGGGGACGCATGTACTCGGCGCTTTGCGCACTCATGACGATGCCCGATGAAGTATCGGAAACTATATCCTCTGCCAGAGATTCGTTGGCTGATTGCATAGAGGAGCGTGTGGACTGGCTGTCACGCGGTAAAGGCGTAGGTAAGTCGTTGGAGACAGAGCGGACTGACTGGCGCGAAGGGGCTTGAGGTGACCGAGATAATGGCGCTGATTTAGGTGATAATTGTGCTGACTCGGTGACCACTTCGATAGCGATTGGACCGATTTGTTTGTTAGATGTTCGACCGAGACTTTTGCTTGAGGCTCGAAGTGGTATCGCAGTGAGGTCGAGCACACTCGAGTTGGCACTTCCAGTAGACGAGAGAACCTCGCGTCCTCGCGGAGATTCGGCAGGGATCAGTTCGAATCGAACATTGGAGCTGTGAATCGCAAAGTCTTTAGTTTTGGGGTCGTCATTAACATGTCTCGGGACGAGTGTATCAGAACTGGAGATATGGGGTTTGCCATCTTTTCCGAGTTTTCGAGCTGCTTTTGTCTTGGTTTCCCCTGATATCAAATGAGGGTACTCTCTCGAGATTCCCAAAGCATCACTGAGCTGGAAGGATTGGGATTTCGGTATGGTCGGTGTTTGAACGGACTGGCTGACAATATCGGCTGCCGCTGGTGTTTGACTGGGAACAGTGGGCGAGTATGACATAGTCATCCTTTTCTGAGCTGGATCTCTGTAGTCGTTCGCGCGGTAGATGGAGAGGTTGGCGGAGCTCTTGTATGCCGACTCGTCTACAGCGATATGAAGATATTTCGCGCCAGCTATTGACTCTTCGTCCCTTGTGCGCTTTGGCAGGGCCGCGCGAAGCTGCTCTTGTCGCTTCGTTGAAGAACGCCCGAGCTTCCACAACGTCCCCAGAGTAGACTTTTTCAGTTTCGAGTTCGTGCTGTACAGATGTGATTCCGGTTGCTTAGGAGGCTCGACGCTGTTAAGGAAGGATACTATTTCCGTCACCTCCTCCCCTGCCCTCGAGGGTATCGGAGCAAGTTCTTCTCGTGGTTGAAACGACTTTTCTTTTGGGATGGAGGGCGACACGACTCGACTGTTCCTCGAGGGAGTGGGTACCTTAGTGTCGGGAGCAGGAGCCAAGCTATAACCCATCTTTGTTAAAACGTCAACCGCAGATGCTCGCTCATGTTTCATAGATAGGTGGAACTGATGTCAAAGCAAGAGAAAAAGATATCAGCATTGAAAGCGGGTGACACAGCGTCGATACCGGGATACGTGCATTCCAAAGGGATTTTAAAGGGACCTAGGGAGGGGGGGTCTGTATGAAGCCAAGGTACGGGCGACCGCAGGAGGTCCCCGCCTGTCTGTCGCAAGGGATGTGCAGTAAGTGACGACCCAGGAAAAATTAAAGCTCCCAAAGTCGCCCGGAAATATGTAGACAGACTTTGACTGCCACGACTGCCTCGACTGCTAAGCACATGGCTTTTGTCGGCGAGAGTGGCGCCGTAAAGCACGTTCATTATATGGATCTCCGTCGTATGCATAATGGTCGAAGCAGACACCGAGACGGCAGGGAACTTGATGGTTGCACAAATAAAGGTGCAGAAAGCACGGAGTTGCGACAAGTCCCAGAGTGTGTAGAAAGGGAAGCAAGGGGCAACATCTTGCGAGGTGGGCACGGCGGGGAACCTTTTTCTGGCGAGTCAACAAGGATGCGGGCGCACAGGAATCGATGCACGTCCATAGTGCGCAGGCGAGTGCGCAGGCGAGTATGCAGGAGTCGCGTCCACTGTCAGTTACATGATGATCTGGACGTCGATTATGGCCTCGAGGGCAGGAGGAAGGCGCAGGCGCAGGAGATTCGGGCCATGTCGAAAGCGACAAGTGACAATAAGGGTGTGCTTGATCCTCCACTGCCCTCAGGCCAAGCCATGCAGGCCCCTTGAGGAACACGTCGGCAAGATCGGTAGGACGGGCGACACAGGGGAAATGGCCATTGAGGGGAGCTCAAGGAGGTGTGCACCACATGCTGTACGGTCAGATGGGCGTTTACGCCGATTGAACCACACGTGAGCATGCTGAGAGCACGGGTATGGCCACGACACCCGTTGGAGATGCTCAGAGTCAGAACCACAGTCTATCGCAGTAGCACAGAGGCGGTGGTGTATAACCAATTGAAGAGGGGTTTAATAATAGTATTACACTGTAAATGCAGGTAGATAACACCGCTGGCTATGCTCCACACATGCAACTCCTACCTCGAAGATCCAACTGCAGTCTCCGTCGTACTCATGCCTGCCCACGCGGCCTCCGCTTAAGAACCGGCGGGAGAGCCTCCGCTGCCTCCACGCCCGCCAGCGCCTCATGTCGAGCCTCCCTTAACCGCTTCAGCCTCTCCCCTCTCGCTTCCCCGGGTAAGGCCGGCATTGGATCTACGTCTCTCCAACTGCCTCTGCTCCTCCTCCCCTGCTCTCCCCACATGCTGACCCTCTGCACTTTACGTAGCTTTGTCAGCCCGTAACCGCACACGATCGCGGCGAAGATGAACGATGCGCCGCTAACGCCAGCGAAACCGAAGTCGGACTCTTCGAGGAAGTTCTTGAGATTCATGCCGTAGAGAGCGGCGATGAATGCGCCAGAGCCAATGCCCAGGGTACCAATGCTGAATTTGAGGTCGAGCAGCATGAGAGAGTTGCGATTGGCGTCAAGGATGGCTTTAACGCTGTTGACATGTCAGCAAATTGACGATTGCTCTAGAGTCCAAGTTTGGGTCTGATTCCTTACATTTCCTCGGTGTTGCGGATGTTGCTGACCAAGTTGCCGCTGACTTGGACGATCTCGTCACATACTTTGTGGTATGATTCCAGTAGCATCTCCACCTCGGTATGGTTTTGTTGCTCTCTGACAACACCACGATCTCTCTCGGTCAGATACATGGCCGCCAAGTCCTCATCGTCATCCAATAGGTTATCAATCGCATCCCTGACCAACCTCGCCCTCTGCTCAAAGGTACCAAGCTTTTTAGAATAGATTAGAAGATGCCGTAGTTTGTCTCGATCAATGTCCTCTTCCAATTCTCGGAGTACCCCAACAACCGGTTCCCTCACTCCTTCAAACTCCATTTCTAGACCACCCGTGACACTGATAAGTACCGCTTCAAGTGCGCGGAATTCGTACGGTAAACCACCGGCCTGGCGTGACCCTTCTTTCTGGCGCAGTTTTCCTCCTAGTTCATACATGAAGCTGGATTGAGTGTAGGAATCTGTAGAGCCATAGGCGTCGAAAACAAGCACCCGATTCGATTTGATGAGGACACGTAGGTGGAGGAGATTGATAAGAATCGCGGAGGGCCGCACGAGGATGTGTGGAAGCAGGGAGGAATCAATCTTTCGAAGGTCGCGTGGCAGGAGGCCATACTATAGAGGTTGCTGTCAGTCATCCTACGTAGACTGTGTGGGCAATGAGCATGTCCGAAGTGAAATACCTTTGCGATTAGCTCCGCCTTTTTGAATTCACCATTGACAAGAGTGACATTTCCATTCTCATCGAACTCGGTGCACCGTAGCTTGAGCTCGTTCGAGGCCTTTCCTGCTATGCTACGCCCTAGTGTCGTCTCTGCTCCGTCGGACAAGAACCCTGGAAGAAGCGGTAGATCATGGGGTTTCAGTGCGTCGTCGAGATTTCGTCTCTTGAAACCCCAGAGCCGCCTGAGCAGCGGCCAGGTATCTGTGGATGCGTGCCGAGTCCCGTCCAGACCATTTCGTAACTGGTGAGCACTGGCAACATCTTGTCGTAGCCGAGTAAAGGTAGACGGTTGCGCCTTCCAGGCAGGGCGCAGGAAGTCGAGGTTCAGGACCGACGCCTCAACAGTTGCCTGAGGGCGTGGACTGGTACTGAGGCATCTTCTGGATGACTGGCCTCGAGGTAATGTGTTGTGGCGTGGGATTCGACTCAACGCGGTGTTGCTGGTGTAGCCGTTTGCCTGTGTGTTCTGCGTGAAGAAGTAATGGTTCTCGGATTGCGTCCGCAAGAACCTTAGCAGGGTCGACGATGGCACGCACACACTCCTATACCTTGGTCGCATCTCCCGTGGAGGATCCCCACACGCTCTTCGTGGGTTATGAAAGTCGAGGTGTTTGTTCTCGAAGATTTTGGGATCGGACGGCAAGATTCCGCTACGTTTGCCCGTCCTAACAAGCCATGCAATAATTTCATACAATGCTATTGAGATGAATTTCTACGTAAGATGTCCGTGGACCATTTCACACGTGTTGTGTTTCAGTCGAAACGACCTACACCACGCATACTTCTCACAATCACTCCTATGTTTTGTGAGATGTATGATCATATCGATTTCCAATTCCAGATAGCCTAATAACACATCATTGGGGTGGATGAAACGCCGTCCAGACGCCTTCGCTGAATGGCGTGGAAAACTCGTGCCCTATCCCCGATTGCCTTGAGCTCCACATGCAATGCAAGACAGTCATACCACATCGTAAAGACGATAGCGATCCGATACTTGATAGTAAAACAGCACTCGGCATGGCTTTTATTTTCATTGACAAACGAATACTATCTTCTTTTAGGTGGATCGTCCCACTCGTCATCATCATCTTCATCGTCTACAGGGTTTAAAGGTCAGCCAGGAGGACGCAACAAGAAAAACCAGCAGAAACTTACCACTCGCACTGACTCTCTTATTCCTCTGGCTTAGAGCCGCAGCGAGGGCGTCAGCCAAACCGCCTCCACCACCTGCTGCGGGAGTCGGAGGAGCAGCACCTCCAGGAGGAACGTCCGGAACCGCTCCGGGAACCATAGCAGCACTTCTGTCACGTTTTTCTTGATCACTGACTTTCTTTAACCGCCCGCCGCCGACTCCTCCGGAAGCTCGGATTGACGCCAACACGTCCTCTTTGCCACCAGTTGGTTTCGGTAACGGTGGCGCATTTCCGGCATTTCGACCAGGTGGCAGTGGAGGTGGTGGCGGGCCGCTTCCCGGAGGCATCGGCGGAGGTGGAGCGCCACCAAAGGGTAGCGGCGGAGGCGGAGGTGGGGCTATTGAAGGACCCGGAGGTGGAGGTACGGGTCGGGCCATAGTAGGCAGAGGCGGAGGAGGCGGAGCAGCAGCTGAAGGCCGAGGACCAGGGAGAGGAGGGGCGGGCGGCGGTCCAGACGACGAGGCAGGTACGTTTGGGGTTTTGGGAGGTAGGGGCGGAGGCGCTGCATGAAGGGGAGCGATAGCGTGTGCGGTCGAATTGTCTTTGGCGGTGCGTGGCGGAGGTAGCGGTACGGAGCCACGACTTGGAGGAGGGGGAGGTGCTGCTGACGAAATTCGCTCACCAGTGAAGGGGGGCGGCACACCAAATTTTTGCGCTGGATGGTCCTCATCTTCCATTGGCGTTTTCGGTGGTCTTGGAGGAGGTGGTGGGCCAGGATTCGTCACATTAGACGAAGCTCGCTGCCTTGCTGGAGGGGCTGGTGCAGCTGTGTGAGCGAATTTGCCAGCGTCTGCAATTGGTGGCGGTGCCCTGAACTTCGTCGCTGGACCTCCGCGCGGTGGTGATGGAGTTCGTTCAGGAGACCTTGGAGGTGAATCATATTGCTGTGCGTTCATATTTTGGCTATCTGGGCGTTGCCTTCGTGTTGGAGGAGGCGCCGGAGGTGGCCCTCTTTTTGATGAGACACTACTCCCAGTATTTTGAGAGCTTACTGAATTTAATCTCCCTGGAGCCGCTGGAGGAGGCGGAGGAGGTGGAGGAGCTTGCCCTCGGCGGTCATTGTTGAACCCATTCGAGGACCCTTCGACACTGCCATTGCCTTCGCTCGCTTGCTTCTGCTCAATATAAGTTTTAATAAACTCAGAGTTTTCCTCAATTTGGTCCTCTGTGATACCCATCGCTAACAGTTCGCCGAGGATGCCTCTCCACGAAGGGTCGACCATGTCTAAAGAAGTCCCTTTGTTACTAATAGTATCCAGCTCTGCAAGGTTGCTGTGATCGCGCGGTGGAATCATGGATTGTGGGTACCGCTGCGGCTGTGGCTGCGGCACACTTGGCGCCGATGAAGATCTCTGGCCATGTAGCAAGCTGGTCAGACCGCCTAGGCGGCTATGCGACTTTCCGTTCGTCAGTCCTCCACTCGGTGCTGGACCCAGGCCTGAACCTTGAAACGGAGTAGCCTTAGTACTCTTGCTGGCGTGCTTCTCCCGCTCATCCATTTTCTTCTTAAACTGTTTCGCCTCCTTCTCGTCCACAAAAGACAGGCCCGCCATGCAGTCCTCCAGCTCGAAGGAGTGAAAGAAGGTGCGGTCCTGATTGTAGTAGAACGGATCGTAGATCTCTTGATCCCATATCACCCCTCGATTAGAGGACTATGATCTCATCAGCGAGTGCTCCCGTTCACGCTTTATGGAGTGATGTGGGTTGTAAACGAATGCATACCGAGATATCGATCAACTTGATCCAGAAAGTATTGCCCACCAAGTCGTTGGAAAGGACAACCGCACCTTGCAATCCCGTATACGTCCATCGCTGCTTATTTGGATAGGCGACATAGAGTCGCGCAACAGCAGCTGCCTGGATCTTATTGGCAGACTTAGGAACGGTCCTTTTAATGATCTCCTTGTCGCTGTCTGACAACGCAGAAGGCATAGTGAGGTTGAGGTACCGCCCTGTAAGCGCTTGATGAAGCTGGCTGAGGGGATAGCGACCTGCGGGCTATCCTGGCTGCGTACACTCGTTTCCCTAGTACGCTTGCAGTTGGCCCTTAGGCTGGTATCTCAAAGATTCTCATTTGAGTGAGCATGTAGACCAGGTGCGTTCCAACGAGTGCAGTCTGTGAGTCGAACGTAGAATGTAGAGCCACAGCGCATAAATATGTTGTGAATGATAATTCCGCGCAATTCCACGGGAAGACCCAGAAACGTAAATGACTGTGGTGGTGTGAATACTGTTTAAGTTGCTGAAGTCTTGAAGCCTGGCTGATTGTATGTCCCCAGTCCCAGCTCGGTCATGCCAAGACGACAGAAATCTGCCCCGTCCTCACCCTTTATCGGGAATCGGGTGAGCGCCGCTCTATTGTCGCGCGACGCAGGTGATCAAGGTATCGCGCGATCCTAGGTGATCCTAGGTGAATTCCCCTACGTGTGGGGGTGAGTTGCTGCCTACGGAGTAATTCCCCGTTTTTCGAAAACCATTACGTATCCTTTTATATATCGAGATTAGCATTTCGTTGGATCTACCGTGCTTGAAACCTACGGCTAAGGTAAGATCGAGGCAGCGTGTCAATAAGAAAAAGCGGCAGCGAGGGAAAGGAGATCTAACATCAACCTCGTTTCTTCGAGCTTTATTGAAAAATTTCTTCCTGTCTTCATCAACCCTCTCTACTCCTGGTTCTTTCCAGCCTTTCGAAGCATTTAAATATTGAAATGCGCGCATAGTATTTTTACATTGCATGCTTCCATAGATGCGGCTTACTAACCAATTACTAAGCAAAATTTCACATCAGATCTTGTACTCAGGCCGGTTTTACCGGAGTTCCCAAACGAGTGCACCGGAATTGCACTTTTCACGAATATCTTCACAACCTGAACAGGTCTTTAAAATTGCTCAGCTGCAGAATCATAGAACTAGCGACGCTTGGTTGTCGTACCTTTAGAAGTTTTCCTTTATCTGCTGATACTGTGAAGTTATTCAGCTCTTGAGGTTGAAAGACTGCCGAACTCCAGAAGTTCGCTTTTTGGGGATTCCGTCAAAACCCGCCTGAGTACACTAGTTATATTATTATACCCGCTATTGAGCACTATCCAGCCGGACCTATCTACAATCACAACCTATCCCTAGCCTACTAATAGCAACTACCTTCGAGTTTCCAGGCCAGTTCGTTTGAGTCCTCCAGGCTTGCTGCGTCAGGCCAGTCCTTTGGTACAAAATAGATACCTACCGCAAAAAAGGCCACTTCGCCTACCTCGAGGCCTGGCGCGAGCCCTGCGCCGCCCTCATGGACGGGCCCGACCCCCCTCGGGCTCTGCGGCCCCATGCTCAGTCCGTGTTATGATTGGCTTGATCCATACCACATCCGCGGATGACTCAAGGCGTATGCAAGCGGTACCATGCTCGCAACTATGCAGACGTGCTGTCTCGTCACTAGTCAGGCAGCCGGGCTGGACTCGATTGCCACATTTGAAGCCGCAAAGAGCGGACCCCTCACGGGCAGGAGCGCCGTCACTTGAAGCCTTGGTGAGGGATTTGTATAGTCTCATTTTGTACTGGTCTACGTGGATCTATACCGAGTCAGTGGCCGATACCAAAAGCGAGGACATCGCCGATCATGGGCCATCAATTCCGCGACCGTGATCAAGAGCGTCAGTTCCAAGGATGCTTGGTAGTGGTAGGCCCCAATACCAACGACCTGGTAGTGTAGGTGCTAGTATGCATTGTGAAGTCCTACGGTAGGTGAGAATGAGAATTGATCGCCCATTACATTTGTGCTAGCGCAAGGCCAACACCATGGTTGGGCTCTAAATTCTCTAGATTCTGGTATGCAACCATCCGGAACTACTCATGGTCGGGGCACATATATGCTGTCGACCTTCACAATCCACAGAAAGGCTGCCACAATCTCTCCATAGCCTAAGAAATAGGAGCTTTCTTTTCAGAAGGGTGGACATCTTGAATAGTGGGCTCAAGTAAGATGCTCACTGAACTGCATGGGAATCCAATTCCCAAGAGCTCACTGGGGTTGCTCGAGCGCTTCAACGAGACTATTGCACTCTATCCAGACAACCTGGCTTTAGCATGTACCCATCAACCACCAAACTCCTACGGGATCGAGAGCATCGAGCTCGACAACAGCGAATATCTAAAGCATCCCTATCTCCGATGGTCTTACAATAGCTTAAAGCACGGCGTTGATCGGCTCTCCGCTGCCATCGCCCGACAGGGAGTCCGAAAGGGCACCCCGTTATTCACTTTCATAGGCAATAATGTCGAATTTGTGCTCTCCATGTGGGCTGCCCACCAACTTGGATGCATCCATGTCCCTCTTAATGCACGCAATTTCTCGAACTATGCGGAAATCAAGCACATGGTGCAGACTGTGATAGATTATCAGCAGGCAGCATCTGCTATTGTGTTAGCCGGCAATCCCGAGATTGCGCGAAAATTTGACGATTTACTCTTCACATTCGGCTGCATCAAAATCGTGGTCGGTAAAGAAATAGAAGGATGGATTCCACTCGCGGACCTGATGATGGGGTCAGATAATAATTACTGTTCGACACAGACCGCCTCAGAGAGTGCTTCACCACAGATCACTGTGTTCTTCACTAGTGGCACTACATCTTTGCCCAAGGGTTGCCTCACCAACTGTTCTGACTGGATCACCTCACTCGACGGCTCTCTTGAATCAACTTCCAAGGGGGACATTGCAGTGGTGCCCGTGTTGAACAATCATGCCTTTGGCTACATCTGTCAGATGGTCGCTTTAACCAGAGGCGCTGCTATAGTGTTCCCCAGCGACACATTTGCTGCACAAACACTGATGGATGCCATATCAATGGAAAGCTGCACACACATTTCCCTCGTACCCGCTATGATCCACGCTTTCAAAGGGGCAAGACCTAGCAATGGAAAGAGGATCAAGTCATTGAAACGAGTCACATTTGCGGGCATGCTTTTACAACCAGACGTTCTGCAGCGCTGTCTCGACGACCTTGGAGTTAGTCACGTGGAAAACTACTACGGAATGACGGAAGGAGCATTTGCTACCACAGGTTACCTCGAGAACGTTGAGGACCTCTTTAAGGGAAATGAGGTGGCCATTGGCATCCCGTCACGAGGCTCCAAGATACGGATCTGTGCTCCTGACACCAAAATCCCGCTTCCTAGAGACTCTCCTGGCGAACTGCACTTTTCTGGTAACGCGGTGGTAAAGAAATATATGGGCCGCGACACAGACGATTTTTATGTAGGAGACGACGGATGCCAATGGTTTATCACTGGTGACCAAGCAGTCTTTAGTGATGAAGGAAAGCTGTACATAGCGGGGAGGTACAAAGACATGATTGTTCGAGCAGGAGAAAACATCTCGCCCGCAGCAATCGAGTCACTACTCAATCAAGATAGTGACCTATACGCTCTCAATCCACAGGTGGTAGGCGCGTCAGATCCTATAGCTGGCGAGGTGCCGGTCATAGTCACTAATCGAGAGGTCGATCACACAATTCAGCGGTTGATTCGCGATACGATCCTCGCTAAACTTGGTCAGATCCATATCCCAGACGACATCCTCTCCGTCCAATCTCTCGGCCTTCAAGATTACCCGCATACTACATTAGGAAAGGTCCAAAAGAACAAACTCGCTGCGTTGGTTCGCAAGTACCGCCAAGAGCCCAAGTCCAATGAGCTTAACGAAGACATTCGTCACTCAAGCCTCGATAGTACAGTCAAGCGAGTTTGGGCTCGCATGGTTGGCTTGGACATTGATGAGATTGGAATCCACATACGCATCAATGACTTTGCCGATAGCATCAATATCCTAAGAGTTCGGGATAAGCTGATGAAAGAGACTGGCAGAAGTGTTTCGCTGGCCAAATGGGCCGCTGCAGATACCGTTGCGGCAGAAATCGAGCTGCTTCGCCAAGCTGAAACAAATCACTCACATACTTCGGATCAACACCAGCAGCGAGAGGGACCACCGAATGCAAATGACATGGTGCATCTCACGGACAACCCAGATCTTCTCTCCGTTACAAAAACCCTGGTGGAAGAGACGATCTCTCCATTCGGACTATGCTGGGAAGAAGTTCAGGATATAATGCCAACTACAGATTTTGTGCAGACAATCTGCCGAACAAAGTTGGTTGATACTTGGAACAACCGGACTTCAATTCTTACGAACAATGCAGATTCAAAGGTTGGTAGCATCATGCACAGACTCTACCTTTTGTGATGAACGAATCTGACATGGATAGCAAATGCGTGCGGCAATTGAAACAACTCTGCGTTACAATCCAGTCATGTTGTCTTTCATTGTTGTGAACACCTCGAAACTCGGTGCTGACTTGGGACTCTACGTAACAATGCGCCAAAGCAAAAAGCTCCTAGATCAGTGTATTCTCGACCTTGGAACGGTCGAAACTATGAATGATGTGCGAGATCTGACAATGAATTATCCATACAAAGATCACGCTATGCTCCCAGGTCCACTCTTCCGAGCAATCATTATTTTCGTAAAGGAGAAGAACTCCGCGGCTATCATCCTCAACGGTTCGTTCTTCAAGTTCAAAGAAACCTAGTCAAGTACACTAATGAATATTATCTAGTGGCTCATGCAGTTCTTGATGCGACGTATTATACCATGTTCAACGAAGATCTTGATAGAGCGCTATCTGGTCAGCAGCTGACTCCCCATATTTCGTTCAAAGTCTGGGCAGATTCTTACTATACTTTCCGTAAATCTCCTGCTGCTCGTGCGGCGGTAGACTACAATAAGATCCAACTGCGCGAAATGTTACAGCACGAACACGCTCTTTGGCCTCTGTCCACTCCAGAGCTAGAAGTTGCACCTGAACGAGCCCTAATCGACGGTCACTTTACAACGTTTCTTCTCCACATTCTCCCCCTCCGAGATGCACATCCCGCCCTTACGATGCCAGTGATTCTCAAAGCCGCAACCGTTTTACTTTCCATTTACCACACTGGCCACACTCACGCTCTTTTTGCAGATCTCGCAGCCGTCCGAGCGCAATTTCCCTTCGTCCCGAATTCCTTTTTATCTTTGGGCTCGTTTGACGGTGCCAACGTCGGCGGGCCCACTTTCACCTGTATTGTGAATCTCATCTCCTTCCATCCTCAAGAATCAGTGCTCCAATTCCTCTATCGCATCCAGGAGACCCAGATCGACCAGATCAAGCACGCCAACGCGCCATGGCACGAGATCATGCGAGAGCTCGGTCCAGGCGCAGAGGCGCTACTTCCTCGAACCACGGACTCGCTTCTGTTCAACTGGATGCCGGGGCTAGGGGCCATGACGCTGGGCGCGAGCCCGTATACCAGCATGGCCGTCACGCAGACGCACATCCGCACCAAGCTCGGCATGCTGCTCAATGTCGGCATGGCTGGCAAGGATGGCAGCCAGGTTGTCTTGCTGCTCCAGGGCGCGATAGCAAATACGTCGACGGAGCGGGTCACGGCCGCTGCGGAGGGCATCAGGAGGATTGCGACGTGGCTGGTCGATAAGGGGAACTGGGAGGAGCCGGTTGGTGGGTTTCTGCAGTGCTTTGAATGAACCAGAGATGATGAAGAACTCGAGCTTGATAAAGTCGCTCTAAAAGCACTTTACCCTTTTGAAGAGCCTCTCAAATTGTGGGATACAGATATTTCAATTTTTGCTATTTTCTTAATATATACTTATTATTGTCCTTAGCGCTATCCTCCGCCTGATAAGCTCCCTGCTTGTAGCCATTAGCTATGGCCCTCTCCAGCAGCTTTTCTGCCGGTGTTTCTTTCCAGCCCATGATCGTATGGAATGGAGGGAAAAGTCGAGAATGAATGTGGTGGTGGAGAAGGTGAAATGCCAGAATTAGCGGCACGCCGCTTCCATTTTTCGCCCATCTTAGAGCTTATTTTTGTGAGAGGGAGCGCGTTAAGGGTTGGTAAGCTCGCTCGCTAAAGCGGCAGCATCTGGGTTTCTGTCTTCTTCTGGCGCCAAGACCTGGGCTTGGCATTCGGCTATCATTTGACGCTTCGAGGGTTACGTAGTTGTATGAGGGTACGAGTCCTTCTCTCACTTGACCTACCCTTCAACCATCACCATTCCCCCAACGTCTTTCTATTCATCACCTCAAATACCAATCAGGAACTCATCAACATGCCAGTCCACCCAAGTGAAGAAGAGGCCCCCACTGGCCTTACCGAAAAGATAGCCAAGGATCCTTCATCCGCCACCCCTTCGACAGCCAGTGACCACGAAGCGCACGACAACGAGCACACGCCGGGCAAAGCTAGTACACAGGACTTTCAGTCGAAGGGACCTCAGATCCCGCTGACAATGGATGGTCGGTCGTCATACAAGTTTACAACATGAGAAACACTGCTAACCCACCACGGTCAGATATGCCACCTAAAGCTTCGAAGGAGGAACTCAAGGCAAGAGCCGAGGAGTTGAACAAATGAAGATGGTCGCGCTTGGTATTTGTGAGCATATCGTTATCCATCATGTGCTCTCACTTTTCTAACAGTACCGTAGATGGAAAACCCCCAAAGCAAACCATTTATTTAGGCGCTTGGACGGATTACATTGGGACCAGATGGATCAGCTCAGAACATTCCACACGAGGTTTGCGGCGGAGAAGAGCGAACAGAACAAGTTCTAGAAGTGTAGAGTAGTGCCACGAATGGTCACGATTTCCCTACGACGAGTGCCTCTATAGGTCCTCTGTGAGCGTAGGACATGCCCTCCTAGCCCTTTAGCCACTTGACTCATGAATTTTTGGATCGTAAGGACGGCTTGTGAAAAGACACCTGACAGAGTTCTTCCAGACTCCCTCCCACCAGTCTCTACAGTCTTCATTCATACCGCTGGATGCTCTACAGCCCCTTTGTTGCCGGACCACCGTGCTCTTGATGGCGGGGATACCTTGTCGTGCCAGTGACGTAACAAGCAAAGCCGAAAGCAGCCTCGGCAAACCTTCCAAATGCATAACCACTTAGGACATGCGCTTCTCGCAACACCACGACTGTCGATACCACGTAGAGCATGAAGACCTCCAGATGCCCTCTGACAATGCGCAGCCACCGGTGAAACTGTCTCTACCTCTCGAGTATCAGAAGGATCTCTTCACAGAGGCGAGGTAAGTCGATTTCGGTGCGCAGTGGCTTTTGAGTACTAATGCGAGTTGCTCAGAGCAGAAGATGAGCTCGTCCTGTTGGCCCGCGGTCTTGGACTGCTGCGGCTTGTTACAAACCTTCTACACTCATACGATGCTGCTGGAAATAATCTGATTGTGGTGGTGGGAGCCGATGAGAGAGAGAATGGCTGGATCGGGGAAGGTATGCATGAGGTAGGATACATCAAGCGGGACAACTAGCGACTGACATGAAATAGCGCTGGCGGAGCACGCTGCTGTGAGCAGGTCGCCGCTGGCAAGGGGATTGAGTCAGGTTAATACCGATATGATGAGTGTGGGTACCAGGTAGGGTTCGATCGCAAGAAGAATACGTAGGACTGGTGTCTGATCTAGGACAGGGAAAAGATGTACTCTCAGGGGGGCATATTCAGCATTACTTCAAGAATATTGATTGTTGACCTGCTATCCTGTACGACGAATATGCACCCTGTCAGGAGCACCCACTAAAGTGACACAGCATTATTGAAACCTGAGACCGTCACTGGCCTGCTTGTGCTGCATGCTGAAAGGTACGTGCAAACGATCTATGGACAGCCTATCCCTGGAGCGAAGGCTTACCGACGGTAACGTAGAATTGTTGCAACATCCACAGAAGCTTTTATTATACGCATCTATCGCCAACTGAACAAGGTGGGATTCCTGAAGGCATTCTCAGACGACCCCCAGCCATTCACCACTGGCTTTGCACCCTTGGCTACCATGATGCGGAACTTATTTCTCAGAAAGCCGTCCCTATGGCCGCGTTTTCACGTTACAGTAGCAAAGTCATTAGAGGGTCGCAAAAAGGCAGAAGTCATCGAGCTTGAGGTACCTATGACGGACGGAATGAGAGACATCCAAAATGCTGTTCTGGAGTGTGTAGAGGTCAGCATCGGGGAGCTCAAAAAAGCTGGCACCGGACTTGAGCTAGATGATTGGACACTCGACAGTGCTTTACATAAGAGCTTTGATGTCATTGTGCGCAGACAGCTTGATCCAATGTGGCATCGAGTAAGCTACAGGACTCGACAGATTGTCAATGATTTGACTGTCCTACGAAGCATCTTGCAGTCAGTATATCTATCGCGGAGCATCCGTATTACTGATGCATCAATCTAGTGCCCTCCTTACGTACGATGCTGTTTCCTTCAATCGATATTTAGATACCATACTGGCAACACATCAGCCTCCTCCCGGCTCAACACGACAAAACCAGTCGCCATGGTTGTTTCTCGACGCAGCTAATACTATCTTTGAGACGGCAAAACGTCGAGTCTATATCGGCAAAGCGAACGAAAATGAGCCACCGGGAGCATCAAGGGCTCTGCCGAATACGCTTCGTCCTGTACTAGAAGAACAGCCTAAATGGGCTATACTTGCAGAAGTGCTTGAGGAGATTGAGAGAGATGTGTACTTCAATCCAACTGTCCGTGATGACTCAAACGGCACAATACTTATCATGTGCTCCGACCAAGAAACTGTTCGCCAACTCCGCGAGTATCTTCAGACCGTGCATGTCCGATCGGAGCAGCCAAATGAGGATAATGATGGCGACGGTGCAGCAGATTCTGGACCGAAACCTTCGGCTGATTTCATGATGCGCAGGAAGTTGCGTAATTACCTGAATTGGAAGAAAGACTTTGCAAGAGTCAGTGCCTCGCTTTTCGCCGAGAACCAAAAAGCCCTCAATGGCTTTACCGACCAGAAAGGTGCCAACGGGTACCGAGGCAAAGCACCTCCAAACAAACGACGCCGAGTCAGAGGTGGATCTGCAGCTGCAGCTGGTGGTGGTCGCCCTGTCAATGGTAGCTTGCAATTTGCAGCGGACAAAGAATCTCAAGTCGCTAGCCTCCTAGCAGAGATTCAACCTACAGACGCAGATTCTTTGCAGAAGGAAGAAGCTGCGGTGGATGACTTGGAAGAGATGGAAGAAGATTATTTCGAACTTTACGAAATGAATGACTTGGTTGTTGTGCATCCTTACGATGGCGATATGGACGAGCATGTCCTCGAAGAGGTCAAACCGAGATACGTGGTCATGTATGAACCTGATGCAGCCTTCATCAGAAGAGTAGAGGTATACAGGAGCTCGCACAACGACCGTAACGTTCGAGTGTACTTTATGTATTACGGAGGTTCAGTGGAAGAGCAGCGGTACCTAAGCGCTGTCAGAAGAGAAAAGGACGCATTCACACGACTTATCCGAGAAAAAGGGGTAAGTACCATGGTTTCGCAAACCCTTACGAGTCGCAAGCCTAATCACAGTCTAAGAACATGGCCGTCACCCTCACCCTCGACGGCAAAGGCTCAGACGACCCACAAGAGCAATTCCTCCGCACAGTAAACACCCGCATCGCTGGCGGCGGCCGCCTAGCCGCCACCGCCGAACCCCCCCGCGTCGTCGTTGACGTCCGCGAATTCCGCTCCTCGCTCCCCTCCCTCCTGCACGGCCGCAACATGGTCATCATCCCCTGCATGCTCACCGTCGGCGACTATGTCCTCTCGCCCACCATCTGCATCGAGCGTAAATCCGTGCGCGACCTCATCAGCTCTTTCAAAAACGGTCGTCTCTTCAACCAAGCCGAGACGATGCTTCAGCACTACAAACATCCCATGCTCCTCATCGAATTCGACCAAAACAAGTCTTTCACCCTCGACCCTTTCGCCGACCAGACTTCTAGCATCGCCACGGCGGCGAACCCCTCGGATCTGCAATCGAAACTCGTCCTCCTCACCCTTGCGTTTCCCCGCCTCAAAGTCATCTGGTCATCCTCACCCTACCAAACGGCCGAGATCTTCGAAGAGCTCAAGAAGAACCAGGACGAGCCCGATCCCATCAAGGCGGTGCAGATTGGCTTGAACGCCGGCGAGGATCCGGCCGATCAGAGTTTCAATCAGACGCCGCAGGAGATGCTGAGGGCGGTTCCTGGCATCACGGCGAAGAATTTGAACAGGATTACGTTGGAGGTGGCAAATGTGGCCGCGGTGGCGAATTTGTCGGAGGAGGAGTTGGATCCGCTGGTGGGGAAGGAGGCAGGGAGGCAGGTGTACAGGTTTTTCAATCGGAGTGTTTTTGAGGAGTGAAAGGGGGTAGTTGGGATGGAGCTATAGGACGGAGATTGATGGTTTTGCGGTAGAGAATTAGATGGGACTGATGCTCGTCACGGACGAACTGGGTGTTTAGGAGGGATAATATTTCTCTGTCCCTGCTGAAAGTTACGCCTAAATTCTAAAGCGCTGTGCCAAGTCCCAAACCCCTGGAGAGCAGATACTCCGACTAATGCAACGAGAGGATTGCTCCAAAAGGTACCAGTTTCGGTACCGTAGTGACGGATTAGAACGCCATGGCCATGTAAGAAAACCTCCAAATTCGAATGTTTAATAAGCGCCGAAGTAAATGCATTGCAGCGACACCGCGCTGTCCTCCCAGAAATAAAAGTCTGTTCCCAAACTCCTGAAAATGCGAGTGGATTAAGGTAAGTATCATGGTCGTTTCTTCTTCGGCACAATGAACGGATTCGCGTCTTTCCGCCTCCCCGGCTTCGGCGGTCGGACCGGATTCATGGACTGTGCTGCATGAGGCCTTGACGCGTTCTGAGACGGTGGCCGTACTTTGTTTTGAGGCGGTAAAGGAGCCTAAACATGTAAGTGAAGATCAGTCAGAGTGCGGAATCTGAGCGCGGGACATACTCTGGTAGCCGGCCCAGCTGCCACGGAAGGATCTTGCGTGACTTTAGCGGTGCTTTTGGGCGGAGCAGGCGATGTCGACTGTACGAATGCTGGCTTCGGAGGCAATGACGGGTGGGCGGGCGGTGCAACGGTATGAGGGGTCGGAGCGGGTTGTGAGCTATTGTAGCGTGGTGGTTGCTGGATGTGATATGATACGTTAGCAGAACCGGTAGGAACACCGTTGGCTCTCGCGTGGTTGAGTCTGTTGCCCTACAACTTGTGAGTAATACCAACGCCAGTGTGTGGAAAATGCTTACGTTGCTTGACTGGGCTGCCGGGCCCATCAGTTTCGGTCCCTTGGGAACGCCGGCTGGAGGTGATGACTCCCGCTTTCTCTTTCCTTGGACAGGTCGATTAACATTCTTGGCCATCTTACCCTCCTCGCCAAGTGGTGGAGTCTTGCGGGATTCTCTGATCGTGGGCACCTTGGCTTCATGGTCCCCCATCTGCCATTTCCGGCCTTTTTGAGGGAGCCGCTGCAGGGCACTCTTGTGCTCTGCCTCTTGTCTGCTGACTCTCTCCTTCTCTTTCCTAGGCAAGGGGACAACACTGGTGCAGGTTTTGGCTGTGTGGCCAAATTCTCCACATTCGAGGCAACGATCGGCGACGCACTTCACCTTAGTATGTCCAGCGCCACCGCATCGATGACATTTGCCGAATATTGCCAGTTTTACATCTTCTCTGTCACAGTTGTTTGTGTAGTGTGCGGGGCTACCGCACATATCGCAGACAGCTTTGTTGTTGAGTCCGTTGGCGCCGCCAGACGGTCTATAAGGTGGTGGTTTGGTTTCTTGAAACATCTCATCTTTTGGCGACTCCGGCGAAGCAACGGTACCAGACGAGACCTCTTCCATACTCACATCCACCGAGACTTGTTTGATGGAAGGACCACGGGACAATGCTGTAGATGGGCCACCTAATATAGGTGCGTCGGTCATCTCGATGTCTTCAACAACGTTACTGAGTTTCCGTGAAGTCAAGGCGTTGACTGGAGAATCGAACGTCAGGTTAAGCATTGGTTTTCGTAACATCCCAAGCAGATCTCCACCTGTATAACGGTCGCGACTCCTAGCGTCTTGTATTAGACCACCCCAAAACTCGCCTTGCATGAGTGACTGTGAATTCCCCAGAACCCACAGAGAGGACTTCGCGCGCGTTAGACCAACGTTCATACGCCGTATATCCGCGAGGAAGCCAATGCCTCGATTGGGAGATGCCCGTACGCAAGAGAAGATGATGATCTCGCTTTCTCGACCTTGAAACGCATCTGTTGTATTAAATTCCACGGTGGAGAAGATACCATCACCGAATTTCTGAGCGAAGCGTGACCGTAGCTCCCTTAGCTGACTCTTATAAGGTGTGATGATCCCAACTTTGCCTTTGAAATCGTAGCCCTTGCAGTCGGTGATCAGGCGATCGAACAGCTGCAGAGCTACGTCAAGCTCCGCCACATTGATGAGTGAGTGCCCGCGAGGGGCGCTTTGGTGTGTTCCTTGAACGTCAAAAAACCGATAAGGCCCGAGGATCTTAGACTCATGCCACGGCTGCTTTCTTAGGTTGGCCATGTTCGGGCCATCGAGGAGCCTTCCATCATAGAATGCTTTGCTTGGGAAGAGACTAATCTCTGGGTGCATCCGATACTGAGTGTCCAGTAGATGGACGTCATTTGGGTGGTTGGTCTGCATCCGGACGAACAAGCTCTGTTCGTATTGGAATCGAGCAGCCTCCCGCGACAGGACCGTAGGTGGAAGCTGTTTGGGATCTCCCACAAGAATACACTTAGAACATCCGTACTTCAGAGGAATCAACGCACTGAGCTCAATGGATTGAGCCGCTTCATCGATGATCACCGTCTCGAACTCGATGCTGAGAGACTGGAACATCTCATGGCCACTGCCACTGAGAGTGGCGCAAATGACATGCGCACCATCTAGCACCTCCTGCTGAACCCTACGTCGACTGATCTCAGCATCTCTGGCGGTAGTATTGCCACTATCACGAAGAGCATCAATCTTCGTGCTGAGCTGCTGCTTCTTCCTCTTCAGCAAATCAAACTCTCGGTCGAGCTCGGGAGGCACCTTTTCTCCCTTCCCCTTGACCTCATCCAACTTAGCACGAACATTGTTCAAGTCCTCGGAGGTCGCCTTGTGCTCCATCATGATCTTATGGATATCTTCTCCTGACCTGGTTTTTTTCCCGTTTGCGAGGTTGAGTTTTGCGTTGACCAGCTCTTCGAGAGTCACATCGATGACATTCGTGTTAATGGCATCACTACGACCAAGTCGAACGATCGAGAGTTTGTGGAACTCGCCATCAATGGTCTTGACCCCGTCCTTGAATCTCATAACCAGCTCGTCAACTGCTGCATTACTGGGCGCGCAAACCAGCAATTTTTTAGAGGCTGACGGCACCACCGGCCGTTGACCATTGCCATTTGTCAATTGAGGACGAGCAACCGCAACACCTTTGTTACTGTCACGCAAGCTGTTGGTCAACAATGCGCCAACAATGGCAACGATAGTCTTGGTCTTTCCAGAACCAGGAGGACTAACGTGATCGGATTAGCATACACAAATAGCTTCAAGGAAAGGCGGGTCACGCACCCCTGAATTAGCGTGAACGCGTCGTTGTCGATAGCGGACCGAACAGCTTTGGCCTGCGCTGTGTTGACCTTGTAGTTGGCAACAACAGGTTCCAGTTGTTTTCCAGAGTGTTTCAGCAATGGCGACGGCTTGGCCTTAACAACCTCATCGCAAAGGTCATAATACTTCAGACCTAACAGTGCACCGTACTCACGCTCCAGTGGGGTTATGGAGGATACCTTGACCCCGTAGATCGTCGAATTTGGTACCATGGCGGATAAAAGGTCGTTTCCGACATTGACTCTGTATGATATGTCAATCACGTTCTTCTTGCGGGTGATGTTAAAAACCCTGGCAAGACAATGTGGCTGCCGAGCATCCGTTGCTGGTGACTGGCCCTTGGACATCAAAATGATATCCGCTTCGCTAACTCCGAGCTCCTTGCCGTCCGCCATCGACATTGTGGTGCTGACTTCAATGAACGAGTCTACCGTGAGGCGATTTGCCACCTTGATCTCAAAAGGCTTGAAGTTACCTTCTTCCTTGGATTTCAGAAAACCTTGCCAGGCTTCTAAGACCAGTAGAGGCTCAAACGTATTCTGATAGTCTAAAGGATTTCGAAATGTACTTGACACCAAGCTGTAATCATCTCGGTCAGAATTCGGTGGGAAATCGCCCTCGTGAAAGAAGTCCCAGCTAAGGATCGTCTTGTGTAGCGACGAGAGGTCGGGCGCCAAGCGTGCACGCATGTCCTTCGCTGACCTGACTTGCCTTATCTTTTTGACAGGACCCTGCGCCCTTGCCTGCTGTAACTTGCTCGCTTGGTAGTCCTTTACAGCGTTGGACACCTTAGGAGCCCTCGTAGCGCCACCAAACAATTCGTGGTCAAGTTCATCCCCAGATTCCGACTCGGACCCCGAAGATACCATCATTGACGGTCCTTGAGGCGCATGATCCTTGCCTCTCACGCCTCCTATAGAGCTCAACGCAGAGCCCTCTCCAGAAGTCTGCTCAGCAACGCCTCTTAGGGGTATGTTCTTTTTCAACCTCGCCAATTGCTCTGCATCTCTTCTCCTTTTAGCCTCCCGTTCCTTCTCACGCTTTTCGCGGAAGGATGTGCGCTCAGCCTGAAGTTGGGCTTCTGATTTCGCGCTTGCGCCTTTGATTCCTTTAGACTCAGGGCGTATGGGCAAGGCTGGTCTGCGAGATCCAGCTTGCGCCAGGGCTGCGCTTGATGCTCGTTTCGCTTGCTGTTCTTTCAGCATTTCGACTGAGCGACTGACAGATAAGATGTCATCGTCGAGGATATCGGAATCTCCATACTCGTCTTCGTCGGTGATTTCGACGACCTCCCGCGAGGCTTTTGCTTTGGCGCCCCATGCTTCTAGGTCAATGGTACCGAGTCGTGTCTTTTGGGCTAAGCCAGACCGCGGTATCACACGCTGGCCCCTCGCTGACTGGCTTGGTCCCGATTCTATAGATTGGGCTCGGGAGGAATCAGACTGCTCTTGGTCGGTGTCGATCATGCTGATGGCCCGGCCGAGATTGTCTTCTAAAGCTCTTGCAAGCTTAGCCTTCTCTTGTGGCGTCAACTTTGTCTTCGCTTGAGGGCTTCCTTGGATGACAAGCTCGAGGAAGTTGCAAGGGGCCTCCGTTAGGGTCATCTTCCACTCGGTAAGCCGGCCCAGGACCTTCTGGACGAGCTTTACAGAAGTACTTGCTAAAAACTCGTCACGAAGCCTGAGCCACTTCACCATCGACTCCATAATCCTAGCTGGGTGTCTTAACAATTCCTTTCCGGCTTCACGGCCCCTGTTCTCGCCAGTGCCATCCTCCTGCTTGGGAAGGACAGCAAAATTGATAGCGCTCGCGAATATGCTGTATTGGTCAAAGAAGCGCTCGGAAAATTGCATGGTGTCTCGACAGAACTCCTTCATTACCGCGGACTCGTTTTTCCCTTGGCGACTCCAAGCCTCCGTCATCTCGTAGATGACTTTGAGAGCGTCCCATTGATGTTCCCAGAAATGCTCGACGGCTTTGATCTCGGCCATAGTCGAGAGGGTACGGGTACGAAGCAGCCCATCTTGCGCATCACAGAGTATGTCAAGCACGTCAGCACATGTTTTTAGCATGCGGGGACAAGAAGCGAAGGTTCGTTTTTGAGCAATTCGTCGAACGGACCAAGAAAAGCTGTTCAGTGTGGTCTCGAAGAAGGTTACCAGCAAGTGACCGATAGCCTCTTTCCGGGCGGATTCGGAGCTGATGCTCTTAATGAGATTGACGCCAGCCTCGTACGTATTGGCATCGGCTGAGAACAAGGAAGCGACGAGCGCAGTTGCGGTCTCAGGATGCCGAAAAAGCTTGTCCAAATCTTCCGGGTCGAAGTCATTGATGCGCTCTAGCATCTGACAGACAAGATGTGTGAGATGCCCATATGTGACGTTAAACTCGCTCTTCTCTTTGTAGTGATTTTCTGCTGTCTTCGTCTTGAACTTTTCTAGGCCGGTCAGGTCGTTGATGCCTACCAGAGCGGCTTTTGCTAGTATAACACTGCCACGGTCTAGATTGTGAACCACCGCGTCCCAGATCGCAGGTGAGTATGAGGTGAACCCGTGCGGGAGGCTTTTATCCTCTTGGAGAGCTTCTTGATCCGTTCTTAGTGATTTGCACTCGAGAGCTAGGGCGGACTTGATGACCCTCAAACAGTGCTCGGCGAGTCGTTCGTGGTACTCATGATCACGTGGTAGACTTGGAATAGCGAGAATGCGCTTGATATACTGGCTCACTACGTCGAGCGTTTCTGCAGCCACGACCCGCCCTACCGCGTCGAATATGGTCTTTTCCTTGTTGCAATTGGTCAGAGTCCAACTAAGAACCCCCAGGCCTACTTGATAGCATTCGATCTTGGCGAATGTCGGAAACCTATCTGCCTGCAGGCGATCCATAAGTTGGAATACGAGGGAGCGACATGCCGCTGGCTGATGAACGGTCTGCAGTGATGCCATGAACGGCTGGACCCAGGAAAGCATATCCTTTAATGCTGAGAACTCGTACCTCTCATCTGACCTAGCATCCATAATAAACCGGTCATATTGGGGGTTGTTGAAGACCTGCTCGACAACCGTTGTGGGAGAGATTGCCCCCATAGAGTCCCAGAAATCTTCTGGGGATATCTCCAAAAACCTCTGTATGGTTTGCAGCAGGAATCTCAATCCAGCCGTGTCGTGTTGTAGGTGCTCAAGAGCAAGTCTGAAGACATCGACCTCCATGGCTCGCAGGGAATGTGTAATAAGGTCCTTGTCAAGCTTATCGACGACAAGCCTCATGCCACACCATAGCCGTTGTATGAAGTTCGGGTCTGCAACAGTACCGGATGCAAGGGTCAGATTCCGGAGAAGTGGATCTCGTACAGCAAAATCGAAGTCCTCTTTCGTAGGACGAACAGGATATTTCGACCATGTCTGCAAAGCCCAAAAGCAGCGGGAGTGGTCCGGATCAAACAGAAAGACAGTGGCTGCAGGTACGTATGACGTTACTTGGAGTCTTTTATTGCTTCGGACCATCTTAAAAGGCTCGTCGAGGTGTTGCCGTACAAGATCGTAACTGGTAAGAAAGGCCTCACAGCTCAAAGCTTCGAAGATAGAGAGCAGTGCGGCAGTTTCCAATACTTCTTTGCCTCTTTTCTCGGGAGCAGTGTTCCTCAGTGTCCGGGTTGCATTCTCCAATCCCCGCTTTATCCGGTCGACGTCCCGATCATCGAAGATTTTAAAGAATGCCGCAACTTCTTGATCATCATAGTCGCTGGTAATGTCAGCATTTCTTTGCTCGGACGCGTACCGCGACCGTGGTCCCACGAAGCCGACTCACTCCTGTAGCTTCTCCATTGCCCGCCGCTTCGCCTTGTAATAGTTTATGATGCAGATATCACACTTGCCCAACTGTTCGTCTATATGCCGCTTAAGATACTCTTGATGAGGCACCACATCGTCGCCATCATAGGCGAAGATCTGTAGGCATTCGAAAACGAGGTCACGACGTTGTGCTGTGTCCTCCGGTGTTAATATCTCCCGTCTGACACGCTGCCCTTCCTCTATAGTAGAAGGGACATCGTTCAGTTCACAGAACCAATGTAAATCTGGAGGCAGGCGCTGCAATATTCTGCGGTGACATCCAATGTTAGCGGAAATAGAAAGCCCCGACAAGACCGATCTCCTTACTGAAGTTTAGCTAGAATTTCCGCCATAGCTGCTTTCAGACGTTATCTGAGGGGCTTTCCCCCATATACAGATGGCCCCTCAATGATAGTCTACTTGGTTCCTCGGTGGCTTTTAATCTGACCGCTGGCATTCTCACAGGATTCAGCGGTGTCTACAATGTAACCAACAGATCTACGAACGAGAGATCTTGGGTTTGGTATCCGAGAAGCGTGCCAGCTGTAGACCCAGAGAGAGCAGGGCTACTTGTCCTTCAGAAGAGGTGAGGGAGGTGTGAGCCTAGCCGAAGTCATTGGGGGACCGGTCGATGTTGGGGAGAAGATGGACTGAAGGCACTGATGTTACTCAGGAGGTAGGTGACGCGAGCGCGAGGCGCACGGACAGAAATTAAGTGGATCGAACGTGCCGAGCGGTGTTCGTCTCTACTCAAAGAACCATCTCACCATCTCCTCGTCAAGCTCACGTGGCTTCCAAGTGATACTGCATGTTAGCTGTCTGAAGTCAATGTTGAGCAGGTCGAATTGTCATTCTAGTCACAGCCTTGCTTTGATCATGACATGTGACCCGGGCGAAGTTACAGACGGACCTGATTCTTAATCCTTATCAATGAATTCTCGAACCATTTACCTACCACCAGCATGTCCCTCATGTGTCTACCCATGACTGGGACTTATCCAACCAATTCACACGGAAACAATAGCTGCATTAGCCATGACGACCCCAAGGTGCCGTATCTTTCAAATCAATATTTCATCTGGATGCCGAAAACTGTACACAATCAGAGATGATTTCATGTTTTGCATTGTTGAATTACAAGGATAATTAAGGCTTGTCCACGTTGACGGTAAGCGGAGGACAAAAGAAGTACCAGTCTCGAACAGAGGACCCTACAGTAGCTTAACAACAAAAGCCATATTCCCGATATCTAGGATTGGAAATTGTAGAGACGGGTAGCTTTTACACTTACAGCTTGAGTGGTCCTTCCTGTCCCTCTTGGGTTTATGAGCAGCTGCCGGCCCCCAGCTAAGGACTTCCCCTTAATTGTGTCCTTGCGCCTGATGGAGACCTGTAAGCCTTACCATTTGCCTAACATATCCTAGCAAAGGGACCTACTGCTACGGACAGGCCACGATCTTGATAGCAAAGAGTTCAACTAAGGACTTAGGGCGAATGGTTTGAAACACCCTTCTAAATCTAAATGACACCGCTCTCCATCCTACTCTGCTCCCGTAAACGTCGCACGAGAGGAATTTTGCTTTCGCAGACATAGACACCTGTATCCGAGTAGAAGAAAAAGACAATCGCTAGGTTTTTTGCGAACTCTGTGACATAAAACACCCAAAACATTCGCCTTGTGCTCCGCGCCACCCTCGCCATTTCCTCGCCCAAACGCCACATGCCCACAATGCTGAACAGAGCACAAACGTAAGTCGCTCATACACGTATCGAAGAGAGATAGATCTCAGCCCGCTGACAGTGAGGATTATGTACAATTTGCAAAGCGCCAGAATAGCAAACAAGGCCGATAAACGGGGATAGAGGGAAAGTGCTATCGAAGTGACGAGCTGCCGATTCTGGCATGGTGAATCGGATTACCGGAGTGGCTTGACTCAACCCTCGTCAAGAGGGCGGCAGAAGTGAAATCGTTACTCTGTTCATAGCTCGGTCTGACGCGATCCATCGAGTTGCGCATCCTGTCAAAGGAAGGGCGCGGGCGATCAAAGGAGGGTCGCACGGGTGGTTCCAGCGACAGTCTGGAATTGGTGTAGTCAGTGCCATCGCTGCCGTTCTGACTTCGAGGATTGTGGGTGGATGTCGGCGCCATGGATGGAGGGTAGATCGGTCTCTCGTCATCGGGAGTTGGTCTACGAGGTCTTGTCGGCGATGGAGTGTCCAAAATGTCCGAAGAAGAAGAAGAGCCCTCTGAAGGGGTCGGTTTCCCACCCACGCTATCAAGGTGCTTAAATCTGCCTTGCCGGATCTGTTCACGGACGATGTCGACATCGTACGGAAAGTAGATCTTCTGGATTGCTTTCGACGCAAATCGCGGCAGTAGGCAGATTATTACCGTCAGGAGAGAGAGGGTCCAGAATGTAAGGGTGCCGTAAGCCTCGCTCGCAGCCTTGTAGAACATTGTTCCTGCTGAGGTGAACGAAGTGTAAACACCCGTCCAGAACCAGATCAGGAGGATGCTGATGGCCACGAGCAGTAGCATGAGCCAGTCCCATCTATATGTATTAAGTAAGACATATAGGTTGACCACGACAACGGTTGCGCAGGCGATATAGACACCCAGGACCTCTCGGTTAACACTGTGGCCGTTTTCCGTGACGAACGTGGCTGGTGCAAATAGCAAGTAAGCCATGAAGAAGCATATCAGCGATTGGTATATTCCATCAAACATGTATATCCTGTTCAGAGTCAATAGAGATCGCAGATAACTGAAGCAAGCTTACATACCAGAACTTCCTTTGAGTCCATTCCTTGCGTTCGATACCCCGGCGATAAAGCTGGGGAACAGCTAATGATACCTTATCATCTACATCCTGGTCGAGGATCCCCATGAATATGATAGGTAGTGATGTGAATGCCAAATTGTAGAGGAGAATGTATGTGTAGTCGAAGAGGTATGTGCAATCAAAGTTGCTGTAGATTTGGTACCAGAAGAGAGCGAATGTCCACACGATGTTCTGCGATAGGTCAGTGTGCGAGTCTCACATCAAAATAATGGCACTGACCTTGTAGAAAAAGTTGGCGATAGTCTCTCCAAGCCGGCGGTACGACCAACGGCCATGTACAAGCACTAATCGCTGCAGGAATCTGAACTGCCCAATGGCATAATCAGCCGACATGACCGCTTGCCTGCCTTCCACTCCTGCAATGCCGACCCCGACATTGGCCTCCTGAATCATGGCGACATCGTTGGCGCCATCCCCCACAGACAGCGTCATGACATCCAGGCCATTTTTGACCATCTGCACGACAGCCGCTTTTTGACTCGGGCTGACCCTACAGCATAAAACGGATTTGCATTGCTTGCAGAGCAAGAGGAACTTCTGGCGTAGCTCCTCATCCAGCACGAGCTTCAAGGAATCGCCGTCAATAACAATGGCGTGTGTGGGCTCCGGGGGCTCGTGGTTCCGGCGAGCAGCCTTCAACTCCTCGTCCGACCCTGTGATGTTGAAAGTCTTTAGATGTTTGTCGAGTTCGGCCCTGGCGGTCTCCACGTTCTCGTCCTCAATTTTGAGAAGGATCAGTTCCATGTCATTATTGAGGAGGTTGCAAGAAAACCCGATATTGATAGCCGTCTCTACCTTGTCGCCAGTCAAAACCCAGAGCTTGATTCCCGCTTCACCGAGCAACGCTATTGTGTCGGGGACCCCATCCTGCAATCGATCCTCGATCGCGGTTCCGCCAAGCAACGTGAGATCTCGCTCAATAGCATCTGATAGTATCTCGAGCTTATTCTCGCGGTCTTGGATGGCAGCTGCTGCTATGTCATGCTGCTGGTTCCAGAGCTGGTATTCCTCCTCGTTCAGTTCTTTTTGTGCAATACACAACGTTCTTAGACCCTCACGAGCAAACATCTCAAGATGTTCTGCGGTTTTCCTTCTCAGTTCTTGTTGCTCACCGCGCTTCAGACGCGAGTATATGACACTGTCTGCACCCTTGCAGAACAGAATGAGCTTTCCATCAGGCATGCGGACTACCGCACTCATGCGCTTTCTAGTCGAGTTGAACTCAAGTGTGTTCAGTACTTGATACTCAATATCTTCGCCCATGACATTCAGAATTAGACCCTCATTGGTTCTACCAAGTAAAGTGAAACCACAGTCGCGCGCTGTTGCGACAAGGGCCGCTTCATCCGGTGACTGTGCTTTGAACTCGATCCTTGGTGGATCGCCCGGTGTCCGCTCAGTGATGACCGTATGGCAAAGAGCCAGCGCAAGCATGAAGTGCTCGTTTGCTTTCTTTTGCTCCTCCCCAGACTCCCCAGCCATATCGGAGACGAAATCCGGAGCCACGAAAGTGAGCTCATCATCGTGGAGATATGGATTGTCGTGCATTTTGCGAAGATCGTGTAGCATTTTCACACGGAATTCGGCGATTTGCTTGTGGGCTCTGGCTCCTTCTTCCTCGACATTGATACCTTGTCGTCTCTGCATACCGGCCTGCGCTTCTGTGTACGCTTCGCCGTAGGGGACGCCGTTGATTGAGGCTTTCTTAAACTCCATGACGTTCTGGGTCAATGTGCCCGTCTTATCTGAGAATATGTACTCAATCTGACCGAGATCGTCGGATATGTTCCATGACTTGGGCGTGCAAGGATAGTCAATTTTGTCGTAGTACATGAAGGTGTCGCTATAGATAAAGAACGCTTGCGCGGTCCTAATGATTTCGAGGGATATGTAGAGTGAGATAGGTACCAGATTCTGGAACAAAATAACAGCCGACCAGAAGGTTATGAAACCATCCAGGGGTGGCGAGCCTCCAATTGAGCCGAACTCGAAGTAGTCCAGCGAGTTGTTGCCTTGAGCCCAAGTCACGCCTTGGACGATTCCCGAAATAAGGCACATGAAAAGAAGGATGATGAAATTGTAAATGACGTTCCAGTTGAGTTCCCTGCTGATACGAGACCGTTTACTCGGGGTGATACCAGAGTTAAGCATGATCTTTGTGTCTTGTCCAGTGAAAATGATCACGCCAAGGACCCATTCGGTATTGCGCAAACTGCATCCTCGTAACAGGAGGTTGCCGATTGAGATGGGCTCGGCCATCTGAGTCCCGGGAGCTTCGGGGTTCTTAGGATCTCGTTGCGTCCATCTGGCAGCACCATTGTACTGGTATAGATTTGGATGCGGCGGTTCGCTCTCGACGTAGAATTCAGTGCGTTCACAGTCTTGCGCATGCTTGACCTTCTGCCCGCAATGCAGAGCTTGGCGAACCTTAAGATTCGTCTCGCCATCAAGGTTCTTCGTTTCAATATAGCAAGCGCCATCCGGGTCTGCTGTGGACAGGACGACGATGTCTGCAGGAATTTGATCTCCATTGTAAAGACGCACAAAATCTCCAACTTTGGCGTTCTTCCAAAAATCCTTCTTGAACCTGGCCTTCCCCGACACCTGCTTGAATGGGTCTATTACACTGCCATAGAACCTCGCCGTAGCGGGGACAGCCTCTGCTATGGTGCCGTTCGGGGCTACAATGGTCTCGTTGTCTGCTTCGAACGGTGAGGTCGGGTCAGGGCGCCCACCCACATCCTGACCGTTTTGTACGGTTTGATGGTCGTCCATACGGTGTGGAGAAGGTACAGGGGTCATCTGAATACCTTCTTCCTCGGTTTGACTTTTAGTAGAATGGAACGACGCGCGTGAAGAAGCCATGGACCTGCGAACTGACCGCCTTGTATCAATAGATGGGCGTTCTCGATCCATCGCTGCCTCGGCGTAAGCTTTCCCAGGTTTCGACCTCCCTGTTCTTTTTTGCCATTGATTGAAAACACCCTGGATTGCGTGTGTTGTAGCTTTCTTGAACCTCCGCCACACTGAAATGTCGTCTTCGGACACATTGACATTGTGCCAATCGACCAAGCGATGCATTGGCGAATTATTGAGTTCATTGTCCAGAACAGTTCTTCGCCAATCCTCGATGGCGTCTTTCACAGCCGTGACGAATAGAATAACCAGCAGGGGTACTGCGTTCAGCCCAGGGTTTGAGGCTCCAAAGGTTGGGAAAATCTGCAGAGTCCAAGATTAATAAAGGCTGAGCCATCGATTTGAGGAGCAATTCAAACTTACAGCAAGTATGATAAGGAACGCAAAATATATGTTGGCGATATTATGGAATTGGTACCATAAATCCTTGGGAATGAAACTCAGCGGTGTATATCTGGCGGTCCTTATCTTGTTCCTCCCAAAATCTGTAACGGGATGGCCCTGCTCGTCCTTTGCGTCTTCCGGTAACGGTATGTTGAAGAAGATTCGCCTTCGCGGGCCATCCTCTTCAGCGCCGTCTTCCAAGCCGATCACCCCGTCCTGCCCACCGTCCGTCGCGGACCCTGACCCTCCCGACTCTCTTTTCTTCTCACCGGACCCCGCTCTTTTGTGGAAACGGTCCATAATGCTGTGGCGTTTCCGCCGTGCGCCGTGTCCTGTAACCCTTTGCGTAGCCCATCGTAGCCGCTTGACGGGTACCGAAACATCGCCGTCGGGTTGATATGGTTGGATCGCCATGGCCAGACTGGATTGAGGCCAATATCGTGTGCATCAAGGCCCCTTTGATCTCACGACTCCTCCCGCCCCATAGACCGCAAAGCTCCGATCGGTGCGAATAAAGGGTCTACCGCCTTCGCGCTTTCTGGTGACTCGGGAGTAGTCAAGACAATCTCTGCTGATTTCCGCCGGAAACAGGATGAGGTCCCAGTGACGATTGCGGCAGTGATAATGAGGATAGGATTATTTCGGAGATTGCGGATGAGGATGCGGCCACCTTACCCAGTCGTCAAACTGTCAACGCGCAAACAGGTCCGCTCGATGGCAATGGGAAGTGCTGGATGGATGACAAACGAAGGGACGGGTGCACCGGAATACCTGGGTAGTTTGGAGAGTTGGGAAACGAGTGCGGCTGGGTTGGAGGCAAAGGTGGCAGACTTGTTGGTGGTGGATCAGCGAGCGAAGCGCGATGGGGACCCCTCGGAAGATTACCAAGGTTGTGTGGACGGGGATGAGGAGGAAGTCCAGGTCAGCAAGAATACTGGCGGTCGAGACGGGCGCAATTGTCGAGAAGGAGGAAGCCGGACTGGCGGGGGATGGATGTTATTCCTGGACTTTCGCCGACTGATCTGGTCAGCAACAAAGTCTTCAGTCTTCGACGACATCAGCCGGCCGGGCGAGGCTGGCTGCTGGAGCGATTACTGTATTCTTGCCCACAGGGCTGAGGTGCTGACTACGCCGCTTGCCTCCTTGCGGAATGCCAGCGGCGGCTTCACCACCAGAATTCATGCAAATTACATGTACACACCACGGCCGAGACGGCGGGCACGCTTCTTCGCTTGTGCCGGCTTACAACTGATACGAGCTGCCAAGCCTCAGCGGCTGTCCCGATTCCAGATTCCAGATTCACTACGCTCCTTCCCGCCGTCGCATAGTCGTGTAGCGTGGTCATCAATGGTTTCATTGCGGTCGTGACATGAGACGAGCAGAGAACATGGTAGGGCAAGAGCACAAGAAGAGCTCCAATGCCGGATCACATCAAGCAAGATGTCCTTCAGAACGGTCCTGTCCAACCGGCCACGGCATGACTTGAGCGACGCGATGACGCGATGACGCCCGGTATCAAACTGTGTTCGCTGCGCACAACACTCACGGCATTCTCGGACTTCGCTTCGGCCTTAAGCCTGTTCCGTGACCCGACCACGGCAAACAGGCGCCGAGCGCATCAAATCATCGCAGCCCTGGACCGTCGCCCTGACTATGCCCGTGCCCTAAGGGCCTGCTCGCTAGAGCCACTGCGATGCTGTGGATACAGAGTGTGTCGAGAGACAGCGAAAGGTGGGAAGGGGCCCGTCGGAACTCGCTCCAACGGTGGCTATTCACAGCCGTGGTACATCTGGAGCCTCAGCCATGGGAGCAGGTCACCCCTCGAGATGATGGAACCCCGCAGAGAGCATTTGCTCTCCCTGTAGTCCGCCGCATTCGTATGGTGTGACTCTTCAACCGATCTTCCGTTGCTTCGGCTGTGCAACCTGTTCACGCAATGTCGGCGCAATAGTATCAGTAGTGTAGGAGAGGAGATCGATTAGAATGTTTCGATCCTCAATGCATGTGATCTGGCGTTGTTCCGACGCGCCTTGGGTCGCGTACCACGAAACCTACAACATCTTCAAAGAGACAATCTCCAGTGATCATGTATAAGAGCCGAAACATCACCGACTTCTTTAAACCTTTCGCACAGCCGCGGAATAAAAGGCCTCTCTCAAAGGATGGCACCGACGAAACGATAGTTATCGCGCAACCGCGTCTTGCGCCTGCAAGGATAAAGAGCAAGCCCAGGGAGCCCGTTAAGGCCAGCAACTTTCCCGAAGATCTCCTCAGACCGTCAAGCCAGCTCTCACTGGACGACAGGAGTGACTCGCCTCTGTCATCTGCATTATCATCTGCGTTATCATCTGCGTTATCATCTGCTCCCCCAACCGACGTCAGTAACGCTCATGGATCAGACGGAGAAGATATCAGCACGCCGACTCGGACGCAATTTGATCCTATGTCGTCGCAAACGCCGGTGCTTGCAAGCAGCCAACGAGTCGTGAAGAATGGCGAAGTGGTGATCAGAAACTCAGATGATGAATCTGACTCCGACACATCACTGGACGATATCGATGATATTCTCACAGCACACAAGCCCCCTGCGCGCTCGTCCCCGTCAACCGAAAATGACATTGTCTACGTCCATACGAATGGACGGACAAATGGAGGCAGTTCAAGTGGGAAAAAGCGGAAGACAAGAGCCAGCGAACTCAACGATGATCCTTTCTCCTCTACTTTGCCGGTTGCGCCAAAATACAAGTTCTCTCTGGAGACACTAGTCGCGCAGGCACGGAAGGATAACGCCGCCGAAGCTACGTTTGCTCAAGCACAGTCTTTGTTAAACACGCCTAGTCAATACGATGCACAGGGTAGTGGAGACGGGGACAATCGAGGATTGAAGAGCGCGGCCTTTGGGGGGAAGCTTGACGCTGGACTGATGGCAACGGTGATGAACGAACAGGGGGAAGAGAACGATATTGAAAAACTCATGAGCGCAATGCAGAGAACGGAGGCCTTAAGTCAGGCTAAAGTTTGGTCATTCTTCAATGCAGCATCTTCGAGGACAGTTTACGAGCTACCTGCGATGCCGGTTCCTGCAGACCAGGAGAGCTGGCAGAAAGTCCTCAAAGGTCGTTCATCTCAATTTTGGGGGTGGTCTACTGGCGCTGACTTTTTTCAGACCCCAAAACATGCCAGCAAGCCTTCCTGAGCGGATACGTCGCAGAAATTGTAGCACAACAAACGCTCCCAGACGAACTCTTACTATGGATCATGGACTCAGGTAAGCCGCAATTCCTAGAGTTTAGAACGACAGCCGTTAATAAGCAGCAACAGTTGCCCATGAACCTAGGGATGACCTGAGATATGCCTACAATGTGGTGCTTAAAGTACGTGGAGCAACCCGGGCTATGGACTTCGGAAAGTATCCGTTGCTAAATATCCCCAACAGGATGCAGCAAAGCAAGTCCGGCCTTTGCTGACGCCTGCTCGTATCAATATGCTGTTCGAAAGACTTGGTGCCTCCCATGACGGATTGAATTTGGAACTGCCTGTTGTGCCTGTGACGCCTGTGTCCAAGCCCAAACCTAGAGGTGAGTGGACTAGTCAAGCCTTCCGTGTGGTAGCGCTGACTATGTCAAGATACACCCGAAAACGATTGGAGGAGGTTGACATCGGTCTTGGAATTGATTGCTGGCACTGCAGAAAGGTGAGTCTGCTGCTTCAAGTGTCTAACTCTGCTAACTGTTCCGAAGCATGAACACACCACCGAGGACACATGCAGTCTGTCTCCTATGTCGCCTGCTCCTCGATCATTCTATAATCGACAACTGTAACATCATCTTCACAGCAGAGGACGCAATCGCCAATCTCTTGAATTCTATACCAGAAATGGAGCTTGATCAAGAAGTACTATGCATCTAGCCATATGCCCATCTTCCCGGCTGACCGTTCAAACAGCTTCCAAATATCCTCACCAAAATCCACTCCTCAACAGCAGAACCCCAGCTCCGCCTCCAACTACTTCGCAACCTCCCCGCATCATCGCCCCGCCTCAATCTCTTCCGCCGGCGTCTAGCAATGGCATTCTTCTTCGAAGACCCCTCTTATCTCGCACCAACCACTTCATCCCTCTGCTCCCTGCCATCCATAACCCGCCACCTCCGTACGTCTCAATTCGACATTCACCAAACCACTGATTACGCCACTCTGAGTGCCAACATATCAATCTTGAATATCGGCCTCGACGACGGTGACCCACCACCACTCCCGGCAACGTCTCCGTTCTCATCGGATACCGCCACCGACAGCAACGACAAAGATCCTAAGACCCGCGAAGCCGTCTTCAACAAGGCCGTCGACCGCCTCGCGCATAGAGTACATACGATGTTCACCTCCATCGTCGACACGGGGGCCTCGCACATGACGCGCACGGAGGCGAAGGATGTGCTCGAGGCTTTCCATGCCAGACTCGTGTATGCGGTGCGGACGAAGCAGAAGCCGAAGGTGATGTTGTTTGGCGATGCGAGTGTGGAGTTGCAGGCTGGTGGGAACTTGATGAAGCAGTTCTTGGCGAGGACGAAAGTGAAGGAGGCTGTGACGGATGGAGATGGGGCTGTATGAGCTGCTGTTGAGGGAAGTGTAGAATGAGAATTGGACAGGAAGCATGCTGGAATACACGATTGGAGCCAGGAGCATTCGATCGTGTATTCGATATCTGAACACCGATTCGCCCTTCCTGAATGAAGCTTTTAGAAACATGCGCGTTCGTATCCAACAACCGCCTCCACAAAACTCACCGCTCATCCAAATCTAGCCCTATCCCCCACCCAACGTTATGACCCCTTCGCCGGCCTAACCATACACACAAACCTACACACCCCCTCCAGTCCCCACTCCTCCAACTCCCACTCCAACGTCTCCACATCCTCAAACCCGTGTTTCCGATACAACTGATACCCCGCCTCGGACCCCTCCAAATAACACGGCAACCCCTCCTGATCCGCAATCTTCGTCCCCCACTGCACAAGCATCGTGCCCGCCCCGCGGCGCTGATGATCCGGGTGCGTGTCCAGGATATTAAGCACTAGCTCCCGCGAACGGGGTCGTATTGTTAGCCCCCGCCCCCCCGGCGGGGAAACACATGGATGATGACAGGAGGGTAGAAACAGGACAAGGTCGGACTCACAACAATAGGCCCTTCGGCCCATAATCCTCCTCCTGGCCTCGAAGACCTTGCCCACAAACCGATCTCCAGCCTGCGCGTTCACCCCTTCCCCCCACTCCCTCTTCTCCTCGCCTTTCCAATCGTCTTTCGCTCGCTCCGAGCGCCAGATCTGCCATTTGGCGAAACTGATGATTTGGGCGCCGGGGGCGAGGGAGGGGTCGACGATTTTGAGGATGTGCACGGAGGGGTCGGTGTGCATGGAGGAGAGGAGGCGGGCGCAGGCGAGGGAGTGGGCGGAGGGGGTGGGCGGGTTGCAGTAGATGAGGGACATGAATGGGTCGGTGCCGAAGGAGTGGTGTTGGAGGGAGACTAGGGAGGGGACGTCGGTGGGGAGGGCGCGGAGGAGTTGGAGGGGCATTGTTGCCAGGGGTGGAGGGGTTTTGGCGGGGTGGGATGGATGGGGGCAGATGAAGTGGTGGTGGAGGGATTGGAGGGGAGATGATGGTGGCGGGAGTGAAGAGGAGGGGTGAGTATGTATTGTGAGAAAATTGAATCAGCAGTCAGCCGCATCGATACGTGACTGACTGACTGACTCATACCGCTGCACTAGATCCATTTGGAAGCTTCGTCACGGGGACCCGCCCGATGTGTTGGATGATACGGCAGTTAGTCCCAATCATGCCCTGACGTGGGCTGCAGAGCGTCGAGTTGAGTATGGGTGTTGATAAGGTGGTATGCAATTCGACGTCATTGGCTCTCTGGCCCGCCATCGAGATCTCCTCGGCGGGGTTTGATGACAGAAATAATTTAACTTGTCACATACTCAAATATTAAATGACTCAAGTGGTAAATGTTTGATTGAGGTTTTGTTAAAAACAACTGATAACACTGATTTCTGATAACAGAAGTGTTCAAATACAGGTTTGACAACATAATAAAGAGCCTCAGAAAGAAACAAGGTGTGTCAGAGCAAGAAGTACACTATAAATCAAAGGCATTTCAGACACTTTTAGACAGCCTATGTCATAGATATATATACATAAAATCCAGCCTAAAAGCACCTCTAGAGAGACCGAGGGTCAAATAACGAATTATGAAGTTTTGAGGGTTATTCTGGGAATTTCGAGGTTTGGGGGGGTCATTTCACGGACTGCTTCCGGACCGGCAGATTCAGTTCAGCTTTGTGTAATGTGCTTCAGGCTTCCAAAGCCTACAACTGAATCTGCCGGCCCCGTGAATCTGCCGGTCGAATCTGCCGGTCCGGAAGCAGTCCGGTCATTTCAGGCATTTACCGGTGATCTTTTGACTACGTTTTTCACCGAACCCCCTTTCATCAGTCGCCAACGCTTTCCTAGCAATAAGCTCACATTCATACAGAGTCCTAAAATCGAAACTAATATAGACATCTCGCGGAGCCTGTTCATCGGGGGCGCTCAATAGACTGTGGACTGCAGTGGATGACTGCCGTTTTCGGAAATCGAGCCTCCTGGGCCTCAGAGCGGCAGCCGGCAGGCATGTGGACAACATAAGTGGCAGCCCTCAGCTGAGGGACCCCTCAACCACTCAACAATGAAGACAAATCTTGAGGACCGATCGATGCAGAGATGGTAGAAGACATGGATGCCTACATTATTCACTTCAACGATTTCGATGTATCATTTTCGTTGTTGTAGTACCGAGAGGGGGCCCCAGCTGAAGACTGCCACTTGTTTTGGATATAAGCCTACCGGCGCGGCCAACAACGTCGTTCGCAACCTTGCGTGAATAGCAATAATGCGCAGTGCAACAGCATACAATGTTTTGAGCTAGATTGATCCTCACCGTCTGGGAAACAAAGAGAAACATCTTACTCGGGTCATGCCAGCTTTTCTTCATTGTCGCCTGATGCAGAGGTCTCGGCCGATCTGACACATGAAGAACAATGGCATTTCAATCTTCCGCGTGCATCTATGGATAGACTTTTCGAGCCATTTCGACAAAGCGAGAAGGCGAGAACACAAGCTATGTTGCCGTGACGAAAAGCTTCGGTTCAGAAGGGTAGAACTCGTACGAAAGTTTGCTTCTCACATTGTGGGAGTCAACCGCTCGTATTAAGAGCGTGAAACATGTCTCGCTCTTCTTTTGAGTGCTCGTCGTTCGTTTCGATTCCATGATCCACGAGACAGAGTATCGTAGAAGTGGAAGCTGACTTGGGGAAAAGTATATATATGGCGGCCATCGAGTGTACTTCCTTACATCAATCAGTCGAACAACCAGTCAGTTAATCGATCAATCATCCTCCTATTGCTCGAACGCCAGTCACACCTTAGCAACGAACGTCTCTATTTCCTCGAACGTCAATTTCAAAAGCAGTCTGGCCTCCACGCAACTTTCGAATACACCTCCTGCACAGGGATCGGAGTAATTATCTCGATTCAGATATCATTCACCACACACATCATGACCACGTGCCCGAACCACGACTGTAGGTTCAACAACCTCTCTCCAAGATGAGTGTGCTTCGTACTGCTAGACGGTACCGAGCTCGTGGTGACACTGCACCAGTTCTGTGAAAGATGCGGAAGGGAGTTACCATTGAAATACGGGCCCCCCATCCAGTGCATCTATCTGTACGCCCCTCAGCAGGCCGCTCAGCAGGCCCCTCCGCCCGCCCCTCAGTAAACCCCTGAGTAAACCCTGCAGCAATCGCGCTGCTAGTTTGATGGGCGTGTGTGATGGACGAATAGGAAGTAAGGAAGCAGAGTGGGAGTCAACCGGGGGCTGGACAAGATTGCAAAGGCGGAGAGGGAAGTCTTTTCGGATGGGTTCATACACGGAGCAAGTTGCAGAGCTGGATCTCTATCAAGAAATGCCGGGTAGTGACGAGTCAAGCTGCGGATGAGCTCAGCTGTACAAACAAGTAGCACGTGCTGAGTAATAGAAATCCATTTTGCACTTTTGCATGGTCTATTGTAAGATCTTACTTCGGTTGAAATTAGGGTTAGCAGGCTTACATGACCCTTGCTTAGTAATGCATAGCACAGAAAATTGGATAAGAATACTTGAGGCTATCGCGGCCAGTGCGAGGACCGCTCGTATAAGAGACCGCTCGTATAATACCATGGAATAAGCACTGGTACAACAAGTACCTCTACTGGACCTGAGAGGCACCCTTGGTTTATACGCACAGTGAATCAACGACGTGATTCCGACAGATTCCCACACTCGTCTCACCTGCACTGAATCGACGACTTTAAGCGCTGCTATAAGATCGAGTTGCGAAAAATAATCACTGTAGACATTTCCCTTGCACATGCAAAAATGTCCACTTCCCGCCCATGAGCATGAGATACACGGTGAAAGAGAGGGTAACGGATAAAATCGCAGCCGTTACGGTAACCATGTGACCTGATGAGCTCCAATGACTTCTTTCAGCTCCTACAATTCAGTCTTCTGGTTTGCTTTGCGCCACGCTTCCTGCATCAGTTTTTGCACCTCGCGCTGAGTAACTCGGTAAAACTCGGTATACCATGGTTGAAAGTCATAGCCGGACTGAAATCCCAGGTCTTGCATTTCATAGTCCAACTGACACATATATTGAGCACACTGGTCCATGTCTTCTTTCATCTGCTCTTCAGTAAGGCTGAGGACGTAAGCACCGTATAGAGAGATAGGGTATAGCGTAATCCAAAATTTCGGATAAAAGCTGGCCTGTTCCCAGTCGATTATCCCGGCAATGTGCACATGACTCTTGCCCTCCGTATGCGGTTCATCCGTGCCTGAAAGTATAACGTTGCCTGGGCCCATGTCGCCGTGGTAAAAGTGAAAGTCTGGACCAAATTCGGGCGGCTCGACGCCATCGGACACCCGACGCATGTGCTCGCGAAGTTCCTCGGCTGTGTAAGGGCCAGGCACAGCGTCACGGCGAAAGTTCGCGCAGCCGACAAGGCAAGGGTCATGTTGTGGAGATCCGTTGACACGCATAAAGCGGGGTGCCGTTATTTGTGCGATCGATTTCGTGTGAGCTGCGAGCTCCTTGGCCACCTGTATTTTATCCACGGGCTGGAGCTGGAACCAGGCTCTGTCGAGTAATACGCCGTGTACTCGGCGTGTGATCAAGAAGTATCGATTCCACTCTTTATCAAGCCAATAATGGATGGCCTCTGGCACAGGCACTGATGGAGCCCGTTCTCGGACGAGTCTCATGGATTCGCCTTCGAGTTCTTCAAAGGGACTGGTCTTGTGGGTAACTTTAATAAAGACGTCGTGGCCAATCTCGAAGATCGCCGTGCGATAATTCCAAGCAATATGAGGGCCATTGGCGGGATCGTACTCTGTTACGGGAAGCCGAGTGGTCTGAGGGCGGAGACAGTAGTCTACGCCCTTACCATCTTTCCATGTTGTTATGGCGTCACCGGGAGCACTGGCACCATCTGCAATCCGCTCGCAGCGCATTAAGTTGCCCAGAGCCCATTGACCGTCTCCTGTTGGCCAGATTGACGCCTCGATCCGTGGCTCAACCTTATGTATCCTTGGCACGAATTGCCTGCTCAACGGGTCAGAATGCTGACTCCTTAAGCGATATAAGTCCAACCTACGGTCCTATTGAGGTCATAGTTGTTGCATAGTAAATCAAGCTGTCGAAGTTGTACTGAAGAATACCGACACTTGTTGCAGACCCGCCAGGGCCGCGGGACTTTGTAGGGCCCCGCCAAAGATATCCCTACATTCCACAAACGGGCATATGAACGCAAGCGTTCCAAGGCTTGTGCTTTCTTTCAAGCATTGATATCACCTATCCAATCGACAGGCTGGTAATATTGGCAGACAAAGGCGGGTTCCGAGCCCGTCCTTTACCAGCATGCTTTCGACTGCAAACGACTGTTCTCTCATTGTCTCGATATCTATCAGGCCTCGAGAGGAAGCTTTAGGGTGGTGCTCATAAATCCTGATGTTCTTGTCTGAATGCATCTGTTTTCAGTGACTCGTAAATATCTGTTCTCTCAAGCGGTCAATGCAACGCCTGAACACCGCTTCCGGGGACTACTCAGTCGTTGAGCAGGAGTCAGCAGAATAGAGGGTCATGATCTCGGTTTTTTTCAGGCCTCAAGACAAAGGAACACCATATCAGTTTAGTGGGACGCTCAAAAGTTGTAATGTTTTTGTCCGAATGCTTCCGTTTTTAGCGACTCGTAAATCTCTGTACTCTCAAGCGGTCAATGCAACGCCTGAATACCGTTTTTGGGAACTACTCAGTCCTTGAGCAGGAGCCAGCAGAATGAAGGCTCATGTGGTACAAGGACACATCGTTACCGTGTATGTGAAGAATAGAGCATTGAGTATCTGCTGGATGGATGAGCTGGATGGATGGGCTGGATGGATGGGCTGGATGGATGGGCTGGATGGATGGGCTGGATGGATGGGCTGGATGGATGGGCTGGATGGATGGATGTGGTCTTCCCTGGGACACGCAGCTTTAGCGGCGGCTAACCTCCGGCGACTTTTCGCCACTACTATTTACTAACCAAAGTAGGTATTATCTCAAGCCTTGCGAGGACCCTGTCACGCCCAACAATTCAGTCTTGTGAGAAAGAAGATAGCCATGACGGAAGAGTGACAGTAGTGAAATCTGTTAATTAAATCATTACATATGAAATTGAGAGGCTCAGATCAACAACATTTAAAAGAGTCAAACATTCGACTGAAAACCAGACAATTTGTTGCAGCGTGACAGTCTTCTCAACTCAATTTCCGCTCAACATAACACTCAACGAAAGCTTGACAGTCGAACAACTTCACCATCATAACATACTATGTATATCAATAAAATCATGATTGAAATTGTAAAACTCAACTAAGGCTGAGTTGTGATATTCACCGAGTGCTGTCGGCAGGCTCACCCTGGACTGGCATGGGCAAGCCGCTTTAGCGGACGAGCCGGGTGAGGGGACACTGAGCGAGCATCCAGGCGCGGATATTTAACCACCCCCAAACCCCCAAATCACCAACCCAACCACCACTCACAGCACAATCTGCCACGTAACCTTCTTCGCCTTCAACAAGCCTATCACCCCCAACGACAACAACCCCTTATCCACAACCCTCAACCCGCCAAAAAGTCTAAACATCTCCTCCGAATACAGCTGCACCACCCACCTCCTCTCCGAATCCAGCCTGCCCAACTCCAACTCCAACTCCGGCTGCGCCTTCCCCAGCTGCTTTAAAGCGTCCCCGACAGTCCGCGAGATGGCCACGTCGTCCTTGCTGTCCGGCAAGGCCATCAGGTCCGCATAGGCGCGTGCGAGTAATCGGCTCGTCTCCTCCCGGTTACGGGTGAAGTCTTCCATGCTCCAGAAATTGTCCGCGTCGAACGGAGGTGTCTCGCGCCAGCCGTAGATCTCCTGCCAGCGACGTTGTCTGCTGGATGCACTCAGGGCTTCGAAGCGGGATTTGGCGTCGCGGTATGCTTCTCGTTCGTCTTCGAAGAACCTTTGCATGCGCGTTTCTGGCTTCTGGTATATTTTATTGCGGACGACGAGGAATGGGATGAAAGGGTTCTGGAGGCCGAGGCCGCCAAGCTGCTCGTGTAGGAAGAGGAAGCCGTCTGGAATGTCCTTGACATGGAAGCGCTCGGCGATGAGGTTCTTCAGATACTCGGTCACGCTGCTGCTGCTGCTGTTGGTGTCTGTACTGAACAGCTCTTGCTGCATGTGTTGGTGCGTTTGCAGGATACTGTCGACGTGTGTTTGGCCGAAGCAATTGGCTGGCTGCCCAAACGTTGAATTGAAGAATCGACCGATACAGCTGTTCCATGTCTGTACCCAGGCAAAGATACTGGTGCAAGCCGACAGTTGCTTCTTAAGCTGTTTGGTATGTGCACCAACCTGACTTTGGTCAATGATCCATGTTCCGGAGTTAGGGTCCAGCCTCAAGAGGCCAATCACAACATCAACGTCAGGCAATGACTTGGGAAGATACTCAGCCTCTTCGGGTTCGTCGGTCAAGCATACCGAACCCGTCTTTTTCTTGTCAAACTCCAAACCTGTAACCCTAGCGAATCCTTGCATTGTTTGCCATGCTCGTGCACAATCCTGGGGATTCCCTGACAGCCAAAGATCGTCGTGAAGCCGGTACAGGAACATCCCCGTCTCCTGGTTGACAGCAAAGTCCATGGCAGACAGGACCATCTCTCCGAAAATGTTCTCCAACGCATGTGCCACAGGCATGCCCCGCTTCCGTATGCGAACTTCTCCATCCCCTCCACCTGACTCCCCAGCCAATCGCAATGGTGTTTCGAGGAACTTCCTGAAGAACGATATCCAAGTCTCCGACACGCCGTACAACCGAAGGACGGCCAGCAGCGTTGAATGTGAAAGGCTAGTGCCGAACCACTGCAGGTCGGACTGCACCACCGCAACCTTTCCATGCAATGATCGCCGAACCAAGACTTCAGTGGCAAGTTGCCGTAGAAGCTGCTGTCTGATCTGCAGCGGTGTCTTGAGGTTGCCTGGAACGTCCGCCTCGTCATCATCATAACTAAGCTGAGGTCGTCGATCGTTGACGCTAGCCCAGACGAAAAGAAACCAACCACATACGTCTCGTATCGCTCAGACGCAAATCCCTTTCCCGGTTCTCTACCCATGAAATACCTGTGCTTCTCAAGGTCTTTGTGGGATAAAGCTTGCGCTCCTTTCCATACCTTATCGTTGCCGACGAAGTCTCGGAAAATCTGCTTGGCTTGGATAGCCCATGTTATGCCAATGTAGTGGAGGAAAATGGCCTGGAGGACGTCTTCGTCCATTATAACCCGGTACTTTCCATTCAGCTGCCGGCGAGGCTCGACTGGAATACCGCGCATCCCAAGCCTAATTCTAAAGATCAGCGAAGCGCATGTTGAGGACATCAGCAATTTCGTCGAGCACAACGTTGTTATTCGAAAATTCCGTCAGAAGGCCTCTTTTGGTTCCGCTCAGTAGATCGTTGTGCTGTAGACCAGCGATGCACCATTTCAATACATGTCGGCTGAACGGAGCTAAATCGGTCTCCTCGCTGAAGCGTCGCATACCGCCCCGCAATCGTTGAAGGGCTTTCTTTGAATGCTCATCGGCGAAGAAAGAACTTAAGTAATTGTCGATCTCAATCTCATCGGTCTCGAGTGCGGTAAATACAGTGGACTCGAACTTATCCTGCAGCTGCTTGAGGCGGTCTCGATCAATTAGCTCATAAGTATCGTTGTCGCCCAAAGAGTCGTTCTGTGTCGTGGCTGCTTCTCCGATGCTGGTCGGTGGGGGGCTCAGCCATTCATTCAGAAGGCGTGAGTAAAGATTCGCATAGTCGAGCTTGCGGCTCTCCTGATCGAGCTTCAGACGTAACTGTTGCTCATAGCTTTCCAACATACCGGATGAAATGGACGGATCATGCTTCGCCTGCGCGAGCCAGCTACCAATGTTGTTCAAAGATGTATAATCGTGGCGGTCACAGTTCCAACTCGCATTGCTAGCTGAGCCATAATATAACGAAGATTTCTGCCCGGGAAGCTGTGCTACATCGGAGAGCAGCTGAAGGACTCTTGTCCTTTGATCATCAGTGCTTCTGGCCGATGTAGAGATCCTATCCTTCTCAGCCTCAAACGACCTGCGTTGCTTGGCTAACTCTTGAACCTTGGTGGACGAGATAGAATACAATGTATTTGAAAGGAGGTCGCTTGGTGATGCCATTGTGGTAGCCGGTTTCAAAGTTGGTATAGAAGTAGACAAAGAGTTGAGACTTCTGTCCGGTACAAGCTCGCACTTTCTTGGAGAAACATGGCTTGGCCTTATACGGCAGATGTTGCATTGAGTCATAGCAATAGTAAACTGCAGCTAGTCATAGCCTTGATAAAAAGCTGTAGCTTATACCACTCATGTTGACAGTTCTTCCCCCAGAAGAATTAAATTGAATCTCAGAGTGCTGTCCAGAGTGCTGCCTAAAATCCTTCGAACGATCAGAGCTGCCAACGAGAACCCGTCGCATAGTCATGTTGAGTCACTGGCATCTCGGACCTCAAATCGAAGAGGGCGATAGAAGGCAAGAGACGTCCATCGTCCACCTGCGTAGCACAATGCCGCCAGCATTGATGTGTAACCAATCGACTTTATGGCTTCCGGCATCGATCGCGGCCTGTTGTAACCGAACCGACTTCAAGATGCTAGTGTGAGTAATGGCTTGTCATACATGACATATGGCACTGCTAGACCTAGAGCTGTTGATCAAGCTAGAGCAGCAATGAAACGTAGGCTGAAAAGGTACATGGTAACAACTTAGAAGTCTGATCTGGAACAAGAAATCAATCATTGGATCTAAAAAACAACAGTAGAAACAGTATCACGTTCCCAGCAGATTAGCATCCCATCCCATATGCAAGTGGGAATCTTGCCGGGTAGTAACTTTTGCTCATACCTCGTGGGCGGAGCAAACACCAGCACAACCCATTCTTCATCGCCAAATCGCATACTGATGGCAAGCATCTTACACCCATGGCACTGAGCAGTGGGATGCGTAAGAAGGCTAATGTAGGATGATCGTAATCAAACGCTACTCCCGAGCGCTGAGGCTATTTTCAGTTTTGCTCGTGATGCCAATATCATACCCCTCAGGCAAGCCCCAAGGTGAGCTGCGAAGCTATGTCCGTCCACATGGAAAACAGCAGACCCGGTCGGGATTAGTATCAGTGATGGTACCGTTATCCCTGTGCCTCCCTGTCCCACTTTCCCCACACCTAGCCAGAGGGTATTCGGAAGTGGTGAGGAAGAAAGGAATTTAGGCAGGAATATAGGCTTGGTTGTGGTACGGCTGGGAGGATTACGATGGTGCTTAGATAACCACAAAACCTGTTCAGTGTATTTGCACACCACTCGGGCTTGTCGTATAGATAAAGAGTCATCCACCATATTAAACGATTAGAACTCTTGATGTGCCTAGCAATAATCCAGCTACAGAGGCCTTGCGGCCAGATCTCAGGTACGTCGAGGCGTAGGACTTGGTCAACCAAAACATTATGCAAGCACCCTTGCATGCTCAAACTACTTCAACGCATGCGAGGATGTTGACCGATTAGCATCGGGATTATATACTCTGTCTAACAGGTACCTTGCACCCCCCCACCCCATAAGCACAGTAGGCCTCCCCCTGAGCCTTTCACATAAATGTGTCTTGGGGCCAAACGCCAGTGCAATGACATTAACGAAACAAGAGTAACCCCCGTACGCAGAAAGACACCGGTCTATGATGAGGGTTGGAGGATAGGTGAGAGAATGCCTTCGCAGGAAGGATGCAGGACTGTTAAATTACCTAGCGAGAAAAAGAAAGGGTAGCGGCCGATGCCTAAGCATGAGTGAGGAAGAAAACGCAGGTAAGACTCCATCACGATGACCTCAGTGGCCCTCAGTTTCCCTCCCTTCGCATATGAACAATTACAGTACTGTCGTATCATCATAGAGAACTGTTGTCCCTCAAGTGCGTTGACACAAAGTTCTGACGCCGCTGCTCTCACGGCTGCCTTTCATCCACAACGGGCCCCTTGCCTTTGACATCTCTCGTTTTCCGCACATCCAAAGGTGTCCCACTCCGGCTTGGTACTCGTGACCTTTGCATTGTCTCTGGCAAGGTTTCATTACTCATCATACCGTTCTGCCTCATCATGTCCTGGCGTCGCTGATCTGCTTCATGCCAGGCTTGCACATCCCTGCTACTCCAGCTGGCTCGATGAATACGCGCCCCGAAGGGAACGTTTGTGTACGACGCCTGCGACCGCAGACTATGTGCACGGCTACCATGTCCTGCACCTGATTTGACTGAGACACGTGACATGGTTGGGTCGTTCTCGTCCGCGACGAATTTTTCGTCCTCGTCTTCGATCTTGGGGCAACGGCGTACGGCGGACACGTTGAAATATGGTTCTTTTGGCTCTTCCGGAACAGGTGGAGGTGGTGCTGGAATGTCAGGAGCCGCTTTAGCCAGGTGTGCAAAGTACTTCTTCCGGAGGGGTGCCCACTTCCGGGGCTTGAAGTCCTCCCGGTTACGGGTTACCGACATGTAACTTGAGATAGCACCAACGGCGATCGCAATCAAAAGGACGACCGTGAGTATTCCTTGAATGACGATAATGACTATTCCTATAACCGTTGTCGTGATCCGGGCGAGATTGAATCGAGGGTCAAAAGCCGCAGATAAAGCGACGGTAGCAACCTTGCTGAACCCCAGAAAGTAAACCATAATAGCGTTTAGGCGAGCACCTTCGAATGGCCTCATGGCTACAATGGTAACCAAAGCGATGAACTCAACGATTAGAAGACCGAATACCTGGGTCAGAGGGTGCCCCGCAGCACCACCGAAGAAACAGGCTCGGATAAATTCATAGAACAACCAGACAGCGAAGAACCACCATCTCGTCCGCCGGAAACGCGCAGATAGCCAACCAAATTTGTGGATGTAATCCTCGTCCTCGTGGACCGGTATTGGTTGAAAGTCACCTGCAACGTAATGGAGCCTCCACCAAGGTAAGGAACCTGAGGAGATCTTTGGCGATGACTTCTCAGACCTTTGACTTTCCCGCTGGAACCCATACCACGGGATGAAGCCAACAGCTTTGGTCTTCTCGAAGTGCAGTCGGTCGGGACTCGAAGCATATCGACCAAAACGCAGTCGATAGAAACAAGCATAGCCTGCAACAGCAAATAGCCCAAACAGGAAGATGATGAAGACAATTGCGGCAATGGCCGTGACTCCAACCGAGCCCTTGAACGTGAATTGAAAGAGCGTGAGGAAGACCATCATGAAGAATCCGATAAACATGGTCCGGAGAACTGCCGAACCAGTGAACCCGAGCCAGTGGTTTCTAAAGTGTAATAGCCTATCTTTTTTTAACACCTTGATCATACTCAGGCCTTCCAACAACCATTTGAACACGATCATCAAGCCTATAACGATAGCAACCAGGATTAGAAACCATAGGAAACCAGTTAGGAATGCATTGGAAGCGGGAATGCCCTGTTCTGCAAGCGTGCCGGCGAAGCCAGAGAAGTTGCCAGGTAGGGGTAGACCTGGCTTGACAGGTGCTCCGTACCACGAGTAGCCATCTGTTGAATTGACCAGGGTTCGGCGCAAAAGTGCACGCTTCAACACATTCGACTTTACCAGTGCATCTACATCGTCGGCCGCCATCAGATCACGATGGTAGATGTGTGTCGCCAGCTCACTGGAGACAGCCTTTTTGTATATCGAAGCGATGGAATAGCCTCCACCTAGGTCGTTAGAATTCGTTCCTGAGCTAGCTGCTCCCACCATGCTTAGGTTGCCTCTGTTGCTTCCAATCAGTTGGTTGATGCTATTCTGCATCTTGTCGCTGTAGATCATTCCGGCGCTCCAAGCGAAGTTACTCCAGAACGCTGGCAACACACTGGGCCAGTTCATCGAAAGAGCGCCTGTGAAGAAGACGTGTTGAAAGACCGAGAATACCACGAAGACAGAAAGCGAGTGAGCGTAGTGCGTGCGCATTGTAGGAATGTGGTTTCCGTAGACGGCTGTAGCGAATGAGGCCAATAGCGCTATGAAGGCGAACACACCCAGGACCGAACCCACCGCTGCGGGATGGGAGAATGTGTTTCCGTTTGTAACGACTGCGGAATAGCACCCTACTTCCGACTCAGTGGAGTTGGCGAATATCCGTAGAATAGCTTGTCCTTCGAAATCCGGAATGGTCAGGGCGATTGCAGGTATACCAGCAACGTCTGACTGAGCAACTGGGATTATGCCATTAGCTTCGATGGGCACGCTGCCATTCATCGGACATAGACTAGAGCTTGTCAGCCTTTGAGAACAACCGAGTGGAGAAGGGTATTACCTGGCAATGTTGGCATCACAAGGGTTGAAAGTGAGGTCAAAGCGACTCTCCCCGTAAGCAAAAACGCCAATGTACACTGCAAGCCGTAAGCCATGGATATCATAGGATTGGGCCGGGGTCTTCATACTCATCAAGCTTTCGTTCTTAACCGCCGTGTTGCCCTCCAGATGAAAGAGTACCGTCATGTTGTCCTTGTAGTAGGCCGCATCAAACCGGGTTACATTAATGAGCGAGCTCCCTAGGCAATCACCAAAATTCGCCGTGTACAGTGATGGTCTTCTGTCATCCAGTAGGTATATGGTGTCTCCCGTATTTGAAGTCGTCTCGACCACTTGGGTATCCTGCGCAGCAGAGGTGTATTGTAAGAGCGACAGGAAAGAGAGGAAAAGAAAGAAAACGCCGGGCCATGATGCATCGCGAAAATCAAGTCGTGGAGAAGCCATTGCTGTAGAGGTGTTCGGAAGGCCCGCAGCGGCCAGGGTCCTTCAAGAGGATCTGGTGGCAGTTGGCAGTTGTATGGGGTTATATGCTTTGAGGTTTGTCGCGGCTACTCTAGTTCGTCCAGCCCCCGGAAATCGACGGCGACGCCAAGCGATAGACACCTCACAAATGTGTGCACTGAAGCTTCTGATCGCGAACAAGCCTTGACGAGTCGATGAGTTGATCGATTATCCTGGGTGCAAATGCTCCAGCTCTTCCAAGTGTGACGACTCTTATTGACTGGATTCCAGACCGCGTGGTGGACGTGAGGATCAAGGATGGAAGAGTCGGGCCGACGTGGGTGGATCGGCGTTTGTCACAATTGTCTCGATCATCTTCCAGTGGCAGAGTGCTTTGAGCTGGCAGTAAATGATGAGGGAGAGACGACGGCCGTGGCCGAAAAGACTGTCGTTGTAGTGAATGACAACGAAAGGGTCCGGTAGTTGGCAGACAAAGAAGGTGAGACTGCGCAGTGAGACTGAGCAGTGAGCGACGGAGCGAAAGGTGAGCACTGAACAAGGTTCTTGCACGATTACTCCGTGCGAGTACTCTAGCGGCGACTCTAGAGGCCGACTAATGCCGTTTAGCGCGCACCTCTTCCCTGCTTGCTGACCGGAACAGTCGAGTCAATCACTTCCGTACTCCGATACGGTGGGCTGAAATGATGCAATTCTTGGTACCCGTCCATCGTTCTCAGATTGTGAGCATGAGATTATGAGCATGAGATTATGAGCATGCTTTAGAGAAGCATCTGATCTCCATCCCGGTCCGCTGAACAGGCCACCGGAACTACCGCGACCACTCTGCCAAACTCGCCTGGGCGCTTTGCACACACACCTATCCACCATCTGGCCTGGCTCGGCTGAGCAGACATTGTTAATTTCGCACCCCGACCACGCGAGATAACTGTCAGGTACCGTGGTAGCCTACCTCGACCTGTCATCTGTGTTGGCGTACGGAATAAAAGATAAGCTTTTCACAGCCAATTGTGACACCGGCATGCCTGCATATTGACTGCCCTCATCATTCCATTTGCCCCGTTCTCAAGAGCGTACAGCAGCTCATCCGGTCGGCCGCTCTTTCACTGGCTCTGCTGTAACCGGAACATTCAGGGTCGAGCAACGCAATCCCGCCTTGGACAATGTGGCTCACGATGCAGCTCCGCCGAGTCTGGACCAGCCTACCAAGACAGACTATTGCATTAGAGCTGAGGCTATCCCCAACTTCTGCAGGACATCGTAATTACGAGTACTGTGGCTGGCAGCCGCTTGGCGCCCAATTTTGACTCCTTCTGCATAGGCGACCCTCCCATTAATATCGGCCAGAAGGGCATCGCTCCTCTGCGTGACGCGGCCCATCCGTTACAGCCCGGGGCGATCCTCTCCGTGCTACCTTCTGCGTCTGCGCACACTGCCCACTACCGGACCAAGGTTGATCAGCACCGATGAGCCTCCTCAGCCACTAGACAACAAAACGTGGACTCCGCAATCTCAGTCGTGCATGCTATACCCTTCAAACGTGCGGCCTTGACCTTATTGTTCAATCTCTTTGTTCGTCGTTGAGTTTTCCAGCGTGTCTTCTACGAAGATGGCCAATCATTCTGGCCATACTCGTGGCCTGGAATTGTTTCGAACATCGATTGGTTTCTGCATTTTCATGGCGGTCATCGATCGGAACGTCGAATATTTTTCATTCATTATTGGACACGATAAGTCTACAGTGTTCGTCTTTGAGGTCTTGTCCTTGTTCAGCAATAGGTCTGGACACCGTTTTCTTCTGGCCTTCTCTATTCCAGTGAGGAACCCCACAGGCCTGAGCAGCCCCACCCTCCTGATCCCTCTACCACCGAAGGATAATCTTTGGATAACGTTTACTTTCGTTTTCGGACAAGTTTGTGACTATCATACGGCGCCGCCTTAGTGTCAATCTCAGGTACCTTTTCGGCGGGTTTCGCGTTTGCTTTTATGTGCGATGCGCTGGCTGCTCGCTCCTCACGTCGATCTACGAGAAGGTGAAATGCTTCCTGCCGCGCAACTCTTGTCTTTGCGAACGCGTCCTCTATGGTCTTGATGGTCCTCAACGGAATCTTTGGGAGCGATTGGCACAGAGTTCAACGAACTTGAGTGACACATGTTGCCTTAAATCTAGGTAGTTCCATGGCATCTATTGCAGTCGAGAAGCTCTGAATGTAAATGTTCCTCGTCAATGCTCCCTTTCTTGTCATCGCCATTTCTGTCGTGTACTTCCTCGCATCTTCACTGTCAGGCATTTTCCCAAGTCCTCTACTGTCTCTATTTCATCAGCGAGTGCCCTTTTCAACGTGCTGGTCACCTATATCGATGTGTAGATAAGCATCAGCCAAGTGTTAGTATCCTTATTAGCGGAATAAGAACGTTGGTGTAGGTGTGCTCGACCTTGGCCTCAGCCGCGTACAGCGAAACCTAGAACTACAATTGGTGCGGCCTTGTAACCGGCGTGGAAAATGGGGGTAATGTAGACAGGGCTGATCCGCAAAGCGGCGGGATACGCCAGGCATTTCAAACCATCACTTGGCTGGAACCGTTGGAAGTAGTCATGCCTAGAGACTCTGGGACTGAGATCCCGCAATGCTACAGATCATCTCGACTATTGTGACTGCACTGCGATTCCAGGTACGTGTCCAAGTACACAGGCGTCTTAGATGTAGATGGACCGCACCGTTGAACGAATGCAACCAACCCATGAACGACTCATGTCATGGGATCTGCAAATTCTTTCCATTCCTAAGCATCCAACTTCAGCCTATCCAGCAATGCATCAATCTTTCCCAGCAATATCTGGTAATTCATTGCATCGGCCGCAAGCTCATCACCTGCAAGCTCACCATCTAATGTCCTCACGGCGCCACTTAGTAGCTGGGCCTCAATATCTGCCGAGGAATCCGGAGCCATGTTCGAAGAGTGACCACCGTCCGGAGACGCACTAACATCGATACCCTCATCTTCTGGTGCCTTTGCATCGGTGACTGGTGGGAGAGCCTCAGCAAAGGCTGGTGCAATGGGGTTTTCGGACTCGTCCATCATGTCTTCAATCCCCGAGTCTTCAAATCGTAGGCGGAAGCGCTCCGAGAGGTAATAGCGGATACTTCCACAGCTGTCAGGCTCATGTCGCTATATAGTTCAGTTCTCGAGGGATACTCACTCGTCGAGCAGCTCAATACTGTCCGTCTCTTGTCGGCCTTTGATTCTAGCGGCGCTTTCTCGGATCAAATCCGCAAAGTCGTCTTCATCGATGTAGCTCTCCAATCTATAGGCAAAGTACCTGGCGCCAAACTCCTCTAATCTGGGAACGCGTGTGAGCCAGCCAGCACGTATGACATCGTAGATATCGATTGTCTCCTGCTCTTGCGCAACGGCGGCTGTATCCAAGTGTGCTGGTATCTGAGACATTGTTCCATTGCCAAGCGTACTTATAACCACAGCTGCTTTGACTTTCAATTTTTCAATCAGTAAGAGATCAGCAGCAAAAAGAACATCAATGGCGAGTTCTAGTGGGAAGTCTGCTTTCTCTGTATATAAAAAGGTAAGAACGACTTTTAACACTTCTGGCGAGCAGTCTATGGGAATGATTTGAAGATGATTGGTGTGCTGAGCTTCGCGGAAAGACGAAGAGAACATCGTAAGGAAGAACTCGGATCGCAGAAGCATAGCGCGATGGACAGGGAAAAGCGTCGACTGTCGCCGCTTGCGCGTACGTGAGGAAGACCGAGAGGCCAGCGAAAGAGGGCCGACGGGAATACCGTTCAAAGGGTGGGTATTGCGAGTCGGAGGAGTGGCAGCCCCATCCTTTGTTAGCTCCGTTTCTCCATCATCCTGCGCCTCATCCGCCCGTAGTAAGACGTCTGCGAAAATGCCATTATCACGATCCCATCTCACTTCGTCGGCTTTTTCGATATCGACCAAGACCTTGTGTTTTAGAACACTGTCCCTAAACCATGCCTCAAGTTGGTCTCGCCCCTTCTCTACCTCTTCTGTTCTCCGCTGACGTGCAAGTCTTCGATCGCCACCTTCGAGGATCCCTTCCCATAGACTCTGTACTTCCAAATGGCGGCTTATTCTGTCCACACCTTGAAGGACTTCATCTTCAGTGAAACCAGTACCGGGGCCCCCTCCGATGTCATTTGGTATTTCACCCAAGTACACATATCGAATAGTGGTCTCAAAGGCAGGGAGCGGTACCGTAGGCGGTAGCTTCCAGGACGCAGTTTCTGGCGCCTGACTCAGTTTCTTTCGGAAGTAGGGCGATCTGGCTGACAGGATGAATTTATGGAGGTTGAATGTCTTTTCTGCAGTCGTGACAAGTATATCCGAAGTTTGGGGGTGATCTCGAGTCAAAAGTGAGGTAATGTGGGATGCCAAAGGTTGTAGGGGATCTGTTGATTTAGAGTAATCGTAGGAAAGAAGTAGATTTCGTATTTTGTCATTCAACGCGTTGTAGAGACACCGCTCGCCTTGGAAGGTATCACGTTCACACAACGCGCCTGACTCTAGTAACAATTGGACAACTTCGAAATGGCCACACAAACTAGCCTTGTAGCATCCAGTGTCAGTTACCGATGCCGCTTGCGATCGAGGGATACTCCATGGCGGAATGAAGGTGCTTACCAAAATCAAAGGGGTATAGTCAAATTGATCTCGGGCATTAATATTTGCGCCTTCAGTGATCATCTCCTGACAGACCTTTAGATCGCCCCTGCGACAAGCTTCGCATAGTCTGCGAAAGCTATCGCTGAGATCGAGAGGATTGTCCTCCTTGAGCCTGCCATCCTCTATCAGCTTCTTTTCTTCGTGAAGACTAGCTTCAAGCTGATCTTTTCGAAGGACCATGTCGACCCCGAATGGAAAACCTCAAGCCGACCTGCAGCGAGGATATTAAATCTCTGTCAAAGTTGCACGAACAGACACCTCAGTGGCGGAAACATGACGCTGTTCTGCGTCTCGTCCGATCTTATCTTATCACCACGTGCAATCGGCGATGCATCGGCCGTTGTTGCAGCAACAACAAGCCGAAAATGGCCCAAACACAGGACTAGAGCATTTGTTGGAGAAGGTAGAAAGTACCAAGACCGCACGCCAACCCCAGCATCAACCAAACACTCCACGAAATAACACTCGAAGAACTCCTCATCTACTTCCAATGGCTTCTATTGCACTCATCCAGGTCAACTAACATTGTTACCAGCCAAGAATATTTTCAAACTCTAACAAGATGTCGAGTTCTACCGAAGGAGAGAAGTACGAGGTACTTGGTAAGATTGGTAAGTAGCGGCAACGATCTAAGAATCCGACAAGCTCACTAACTTGTATCCAGGTCAGGGTGCTTTCGGCGTCATTCAAAAAGTCAAGAGGAAATCAGATGGCCATGTCCGGCCCCTCCCCCAACAACAAATATTGAACCCTAAACGGCTACTGACATGTTCCCATGTTAGATCCTCTGCCGGAAGGAAATCAACTATGTCCGCATGTCACAAAAAGAGCGTGAACAGCTGCATGCAGAGTTCTCGATCCTCCATTCCCTACGACACCCTAACATCGTCGCCTACTACAACCGTGAACATCTGAAGTCGACGCAGGATCTACATCTGTACATGGAGTATTGTGGTGGTGGGGATCTCAGCAAAGTTATCGAAAAGCTCAAAATCAACAACCAATACGCGGAGGAGGAGTTCGTCTGGACCATCTTTACGCAATTAGCCACTGCTCTCTTCCGATGTCATTACGGAGTCGACCCGCCTGAGGTGGGAAACAATGTCATGGGCTCGGGCAATGTTGTCAAGCCATCTGGACTGAAGGCGAAGAACTCGGTGATGATCTTGCATCGCGATCTCAAGCCAGAGAATGGTATGTTGCTGCCAGCGTGTCTTGTTTGAGATATGAAGCTGATGGTCTTAGTATTCCTTGGAGCGGATAATTCGGTCAAGCTAGGAGACTTTGGTTTGTCAAAGATAATGGCATCTCATGACTTCGCGTCGACATACGTCGGTACCCCATTCTACATGTCTCCCGAGATCTGCGCTGCTGAGCGGTACACGCTTCATTCGGACATTTGGTCGCTGGGCTGCATCATGTACGAACTGTGTGCAAGAGTACCACCGTTCAACGCGAAGACCCATTTCCACCTCATCCAGAAGATCAAAGAAGGACGAGTGGATCCGTTGCCAACCATTTACTCGCCCGAGTTGCAAAGCGTTATCAAGAGCTGCTTAAAGACCAATCCCCTGAATCGACCCGACACTGCCACGCTTCTGAATCTACCGGTCGTTAGATTGATGAGGAAGGAGAAAGAAGTAGTAGCACTCGGGAAGCAATTGAAGAGCAAAGAGGAACAAGCTTTGCAGAGAGCCCACGAGGCCGAGGCAATGGTCTCGCGTCTCGAAGCCGAGAAAGAGAAGATGAAAATTGAGATTGAATCTACCGTACGCCGAGAATGGGAGGTAAAAGCACGATTGGAAATCGATCGGCAAATTCAAAGTGAGATGGAGAAGCTCCATAAGAAATTCGACATCGAAGTCCAGGCCCGAGTGGAAGTGGAGGTCCAGAAGCACCTACGGTCTCGAAAGGCCAAGGACAACACGCCCGTCCCCGTCACAGACATCCCCTTCTCATCCGTCAGCACAAGCGGCGACACCGACTTCCCCTCGACCACAGACCTCAGCTCCCTCTCAATCGACTCTCCACTCTCCGAACGCTCCAACCGCGCCCAATCAAAAAAAGGCACTCGCACTCCCTTCAGCCGCGCCCGCACAACCTACGACTCACCCATGGACGTGCAAATGACCGAACCCTCCCCCATGTCCATCGCCTCTCTCTCCCTCTCCCCCCGCCGAACCGCCGCCGCGGCAGCGTCAACCCTCCCCACCAGCAAAAACATCTTCACGGCCGCGGCCGCGCAAAAAGCGAAATGGGAACCCCACTTCCCATCCCCTTCCCCCTCCGAGGACGACGAAAACGCCGACGAAGAAGACGAAGACGAAGATTCCCTCCCCGCCCTCCCCTCGCCCACCCGCCCCTCATCCAGAGACCTCGCCCGCGACCCTTTCAAAGCGCCCCCTACTCGCCCCGGTCTCCTCCGCCAAAAGACAGCGCCCATGCACCGCATAACCACCCAACCCCCTCTCTTCCCGTCCGCCGCCCTCCCCGCCAATACAAAACCATTCGCCACCCAACCCGCCACCGCCGCCGCCGCAGCGGTTACAAAACCACTGGCCGTTCAACCCGCCAGCGTCCCGCCTCTGAAACCTTTCGCCACCACCCCGACCATAACAGCAACTACTACAACCACCACTCAAGCGCTCGCGCCCGCGCCTCGAATCACATCCCCCAACCGCCGCCTCTCGAAATTACCGTCTTCGAATACCGCCCTCGACGCCGGCTCCCCCGTCCGTAAAGGTCCGCGCACCCCGCCCCGCCCCAAGGCCAAAGCCCCCACCAACGGCGGCGAAGGCATGTTCAAAGCGGTCATGCAGCGGAACCTGCTCGTCAATGGCGCGGGGGCGACGGGTGGGGGCCGGACGCTGGTGGAGTTGGCGCAGGCGAGAGCCGGGGGGGTGGGCGCCGTGGCGTACGGGAGTGGGAAAGGAGGGGAGGAGGAGGTTGTCGGGGAGGGGGGGGTGAGGATGGCGGTGAGGATGGCGGAGAGAGAGCAGCAGGCGGTGTTGTGGGATCCGGAGAGGGATGAGATGCCGAGTCCTTTTCTTGTTAGGGGGGGAGGGGGGCTGAGAAGGTTGTGAGGGAGTGGGAGGGGAGGAGTAGAAAAGGGGTAAGGGGGTAGGTGGTGGAAAAGGAGTAGAGAGGGAAAGGAGTAAGGCGTTTGGGGTGTTGGGGATTTTGCGGTCGGGTGTGATGGTTTGTCTTTCTGGTGGGCCTTTTTGATTGAAAGATTGGCTGAGGGTCCCGTTGTGGTGGAAGGTTTGGGGATTGTGCATTGGAGTGTTCGGTGTCGGTCGGTCCTGGGTGATGGCATTTTTGGACTTGGAGATTAGTTTGAGCAAATGCACGAACGAGGTCCCCTGAATAGTGAAAGGATGTGCTTGTGATTGATATTCGCATTGTTCTGTGCTATGCGAAATCGCTTGACTCTTGCCGCTGGGAGCAATTAATGTCGAGAGGTGGGGTTGCTTGCAGGCGTGCACGTGGTACCCTTCTTTAAATTAACACCAATGCCGTTGGGGGCCCTTTGAGGCTTCTTGCGGAATTGCATGGCCTTGCATCGCATACGGGGAACTGAAATTCCGCCCCTCTCACAGTCCGATGGTAGGAGTGGACTACCTCGTAGGCTGGATGCGGGTTCGAACGATGCTTGGAACTTTAGGGTTTCGAAGCTCGGCGCCTTAGGGTCAAGGAACTCAGCTGATGCCTTGCCATGTGGTCTTGGGCAGTGTCAGACCAAATGATAGGGAAAACGCAGTTCGGTTGGTTCGAGAAGATACCTCGTCCTTATTCAAAGGAATAACATTTCGTAGAGTAAGTAGTCCAAGACTCTAAGTCAAGGAGGCGTATCCTCGGGGTCCTGTGATGGAGTCCGGGAATGGAGAGCTCCATGGCTGCAAGATCAGGAGCAAGGTGCAGCCTCTTCAGATCAAGTTCGCAATTTAGCACATAGTCTTGAAGGACTGGATTCCCCGTAAAACCCGCAGCTAGGGCAGAGCCAGTAATGGAGGTAGCGGCCAGATACGGGGTTGGCAAGACGATCCAGGATGTCTGGGAACTAATTCCACCGTTGCAGTAGCCAGCGCAGACACCCATGCAATAATGATATGCACGGTGATATGAGTTTCTTTGGGAGCGGCGTTTCCCCCAAATCCCCAGTCTAGGACGTGGGTCTAGACTTGAAAGCACTGCTTAGGCGCAACGTTAATCAGATGCTCAGGTACGGGGTACTGGCTCGCTGTTAGTCCGGGTTGGCCTACTCCGAGTCGAGCGCCAAAGGTGGCATGTCTCCGGTATTTCGAACGAGCGACTACCTTCCGAAGTGCTTACATGTAAGATCTTACCTTTCCAGAGAGGACACCGACTCCACATTGAGAGCGAGAGTTTTGTTACTCGTAGCCGCAGAGACTACCTCTAGCTGCCGTCCACCTCATCTCGCTCTTTGCAAGCGAAGATCCCTACCCTAGGGCTGCACTCCGTCCCGGCAATTGCACCGCACCAAGGCCGTATCTTTGAGAATCGACATCCCTTCCTCTGCTGATGGAGTCTGTAGATCATAGAGTTGCTCCATGTCTCCATCGCTGTCCGTCAGCAGTTTATTCATAGATTGAGGCTTTGAGCGTGCTGATCCATCCCCAGACTTGGCGTGAGTCGCTTGACGATCTCGAAGATCTTTAAGGGTCGTGGCAAGCAGCAAGTGGCGGCCTGAGGACCATCGCCTGACGTGGCGAATGAAACGAGCTTCAGCCAGATCCCGGACCGAAGGCTGTACGCCGTGAGAACATGGTTACCCTCCTTGACAGAAAGCTTGAGCGCTGCGCGGGTGTTGCGATTGGACATCTGCTGCGCTGTGGCAGCGTCCAACTCACCAATAGTACGAAAGCCTTGCAGAGTCATGACAATGATTGGACTTTCAGGTACCTGAATTTGGGACCAAGGTCATGCCTCGACGTCAAGGGTCCCAGGTTGATATTAGAGAAGAGTAATTCGAGTCTCTCGAAAACGTCCGTCGCCATGTTGCCCGTAGTCACGGTTGAGTTTGCTGGGCAAGTTGGGTATGAAGCAGGCCATCGCATTCTCTCGCCTGCCCAGACTTTGATGTGCAACGCTGTGCACTGTCCATATCCACGAATAAAATCGACAACGGGTCGATGGCAGATCTTCAGTGACCTGCGCCCTCTCGCTTCTTCGGAAGCAGCCAGCGAGCCCCGAAAATAGATGGCTGCCAGGCATCATAGGGATGCCAGCCAGTACCGCTTCAGCGAACTCTGGCAGCTTGAACCGGCGAGACGCGGAAGCACAGATAGGGCATCCGTGGCAATTGCGATGAACTGCCGAGACCCAACATTAGTGCACCGTTTGTCAAGTGCGGAAAGGCATTACTCCGGAGTCCGGTGCGGTGAAGTGGTGTGGTCTACTTCCGTACATTGTTGGGCAACGACATCTTGCTGCGCTGATGGTGTTTCAAGTAGCCCGTATGGCCTGAGGGTCTGCGTCGTGGCGGTGCTGTCATTCGAACGACGGCTTCCTCCACGCCCGTGGTGCAGCAAGTCGTGCTGGGGGCCTTCACAAGGATAGGGTTCACCGCACTACGGTCCTACCTCCGTCACGATTGCACGGGGGACTGCCGGACTGCTCCTCTACCTCCGTGGTAGTCAGTCCGTTCGAAAGCAATAGACGAAGGACCCACCTCACGAAGCCGCATTCTACTTAGTGACCTTGGTTGCAACTTTCTTGTGGCGAGGTGCCTGGAGTACCCCTAATTCTGTGAAGGCTCTTCAGCCCACTACTGGAACCTTTTTCTTTTTTAATTTGACCTCCCACATTTGCCGCTAGTTGACTCGGCGCAAGGGTAATCTTGGATGTACTTGGGAGAGTCCGGCCATGTCGAAAATCTCGTAGCCTAGGAGGTACCTTGCCCACGGTGTCGGCGCAGCTTCGTCACTTTCATCACCTGCATTGGGCAAGCAGCGTTCCTTCCACCATAAGAAAGGTACGGAAGTCCGGAGTCCCTCTGTGCCATTCAACTCGGTCGACTGATAACAGGCGCTTGACTGTGCATGCGGAAATTTGAGACAGGCGGCGTCTCGATTGTCTTTGGCTCGACTAGTATTCCTTCTTCCGTTTTGCATCCTTCCCTTCCCACCCCCCCTGGATCCAGGCCTATGCGCGCTGCAGCTGTAGTCGGACAACTACGCACCCTTCCTACATCGACGACTCCATCACCATTCGCCAACCGCAACGTCACGCATCATCATTGGCCGAGAACCGCTCGACCAGAGCTTAAGAGCGGCGGACGCGTGCTCTGAGGTAACCGGCAGGTCGAATCTCGAGGGCAATCCTATCAACGAGCGATCCCCTCCATCTCCCTTCGTTCCCCTGCTTTGGAGCTAGTCGCCGGCGTCCTCCCAATCTTGCCAGGACCTGAAGGTACCCAACCTTTTCCACTCGGCCCAAACTCGGTCGCAGTTCCCAAACTCCCCTTCCGCTGTTCGGCCGCGTACACACGGCCTCTCCCGCACTTCAGCAGCACCAGCAGTGTGCGCCCACATCGTTCATCACACTTCCTTCGCTTCATTCTTCGTAATACCTTGTGCCTCACTGGCGTGTTTCTCTGGCGACACAAGTATTAGTTTCGGCCTTGGGCAACCCTGCTAACCGCGACTACCGAATCGAGGTTGGCGCCCTCCAACCCGACCGTTGAGATCCTCCACAAAGTTGTCAAACGAAACAATTTCGTGACGAAGCTCTCCCAGCTCTCAACGAGCAACGTTCAACGTCCAACGTCCACTCCTTCAAGTTCAGCCATCGCATTTCCGATCATCGCATCCTCACGCTCGTTACCCAGCCAGCATTGTCCCGCGAATCATCCATCTCACTGAGGCGTGTCGGGCGCAATCTCGAGAGGAGGTTGGCCTGCATCGCTATTTGAAAGCGCTGGATACAAGGGACAATTCACCACTCCTGCCAGCTCATTGGCACCTACCTTCGGTCGCCAGCCATTCACTCCATCATTTCGAGTACCTTGGACCTTGACACTACACACAATGGCTCCTTCTCCTCCAAGACTACGCATCCTTTCCGGTATGTCACTCCGGCTAGCCGAATATTCCACTTTTCCATTCGCGGCAGAGCATTCAACTCCTATCCCACTCCATCCCCACTTTGCTGTCCCTTCATCGATGGCTCCGAGGCTAAACAAGTTTTGCATAGTTGGCGGTAACGCTGTGTCGGCCTTCCTCTCCTGGCGCCTCCAGGCAACGAACGCATGCGACGTCACACTGGTTTGGAAGTCTGGATATGAGTCGGTAGCACAGTATGGGATTACATTCCGGTATAGCATCTCACCCATTGGCTAGTTGGAAAAAGCGTGCTAATAGGTCTTGATAAAGATCGAAACTGTTCGGAACCGAGCGCTTCAAACCGCGGCATGGTAAGCAGTCTTATCGTCTCCATGGTTTACTGCGTCCGTTACCGATGTTGACATACAACTAGTCGTGAGGGTTCCCGAAGATGCAGCGAGCAGAAAGGGAGCCTTTGATTACGTTCTGCTTTGTGTGAAAGCATTGCCAGACGTTTACGACCTAGCAGCCGTCATTGAATCAGTCGTTACTCCTCAACATACCTGCATCCTCGTCAACACTACTCATACTCTCGGCGTCGAAGCACATCTAGAGCAAAGATTCCCCACAAATGTTGTCTTATCGCTAGTTTCTGGTGCAGAAATCAACCAGCTCGGAGCGAGCGAGTTCGAGCATCTAGGAGCTACTGAAGTATGGGTTGGACCCGCGAACAAGAACACAACTATACCGGCAGCCATACAAAACGACATGGCCGAAGCTTTGGCTATGACGCTTAGTACAGGGCAAGTTGATTGCAAGGTGTCACAAAACATACGGCAGCAACAGTACGAACGCATGGTTGGGTAAGCACGCGCCCCATCCGATATGCCGAGTCGCTCAACTGACGCTCATAGTCCCATTGCTTTTCACCCTCCGAGTGTCCTCTTTGAAACCCCGTCACACGCGGAATTGCTGGAGAAGGTCGGAGTTCGTTCCATGATCTCAGATGTTATAGACGAGCTTCTTCAGATCGCTACTGCACAAGGCTGCAACTTTTCCGAAGACTTCAAGGAGAAGACAATGGAGAAAATGGTTGTCCCATCTGAGACGCACAGCATCATGTATCAAGACTTTACTGCGAAGAGGCCAATGGAGGTGGAGACCTATCTTGGATCGCCCATCAAGTTAGCTCAAGAAACTGGTGTCAAGGTTCCACGACTAGAGACTCTTTACGCACTCCTCCACCACTGCAACATCGTCAATCAGACACGGCCTAGCGCTCCTGCGGCACCATTGTCGCCGACAGCATCCACACCTGCTCCACCTCCCCGAATATCTTCAGCGCCTCCACGACCACCCATGCATAACGGGCCAATGAATGGCAATGGTGGGCCGCCGATGTATGGACCACCAAATGGGAATGGTGTGCGCGGAGGCAGAGTAGCTTCTGGGGGACCTCCAGGGAGAAGGGGACCGCCGCCAATGAACGGGTATCCACCTCGAGCGTCGAATGGCTACAACCCTCGTGGGCCTCCACCACGCCAGCTTTCAAGGCGACCTTCTTTTGAGAACAACGACCTCGAAGAGTTTAGTCACGTTGTACTTTATGATGATATTCCGGAGGGAGGCGTCGCGCAAGGCTACCAGGATATGGGCAATGGAAACGGATCTGCAGCTGCGGACCTGGCGTTGCGGGAAAGGGAACTCATGCTACGTCAGAAAGAGTTGCAGTTAAAGGAACACGAGTACAACATGCGGAGAGGAGGTAGAAGGCCACCTCCGCAATCACATCGTGGAGGCTTCGATGATGATGACGATGACGACGACGATTTCTTCGATCCTATGGCACCCCGTGGACCACCGCCGCCTGTCATTGATCCTGATAATTTCGATATGATGAGCGTCACATCCCGTCGTGCCAGGAAAGCGCCAAGCGCTAGTCAGCTCCGTAAAGACCCTGACATGGGAGCGCCTATAAGAGGCGGGGGCATGCGTCAAAGCCACACATTCGGCGGTGGTTTCAGGCCTCCGATGAGCAGAAACAGAGCGTCTGCACGTATGGTAGCAGAAGTACCGGGACTCCATGACGATTTGATGGACAATCCAATGATGAGCTACTCGTCAGATCGCTATGGCTCTGTTGATCGCAAGAATATCGGAGACGAATCGAGAACGAATTCACTCACAGCAACACGCTTGAACGAACTGCAAGGAGCGGGAATGAACTCTGGCATGAACGGCGCCTATCCAAGTCCGCAACCTCGTCGGGCAAGTCAATCTCCAGGCAATCCGTTCAATCCAGGAGCTAGGCATATGGGAAGGCCGTCGCCGCCACACGACGGGTACATGCCGCGCAACGGTGCGCAGCCGAATGGCAGGCCATCACCCCCCGGTATGATGCGTCAACCGGTGCCGAGGTATCCGCCTGGACAAGGCAACGCGGTGGCTCCACATCAGGTCGAGCAGCATGCTGGGGTGAGCAACCAATACCCACTCAAAGGCCCTCCGCCCAAAAACGTACGCAGTCTGACGGGTAGTGCGAGCGCTAGCGCGGGGAGTGGTGAGAGCGCACAAGTAGATTCGGAGAATTCTGCACACAGCAGCCAAAGCAGTCTCGGCCCACGGGGCCCCATCAGCGTCAGATGATGAGTACGATGATACCCTTGCAGCAATGTCTACCGTTGATCATTTCGAAGGACGCATCCAACAGATGTCTGCATCGCTTTCTGCACCACATATCAGGCTGTGACTCAGTCCGGGTTAGCAAGTCGACAACTTCCGGCATGCAGGCAAGCAACACAGTCTTTCCATGCACATGGCATACACAACACACTTCGAACAGGCGCTTCACACCGGATGTTACACGGGAAATTAATAATGGGAGGTCAGGGCGGAGATGGGAGGCCGCCACGGACACAGCAAGATAACACTTTAATTGAAGAATTAGACCTCTGGCGATGGGGATTTACCTGAGCATACTCGTTCCAGTACATACACACAGGCACACGATTGCAGTTTCGCTTCTTTCTCGTTGGTGCGTCTCACCCGATAATCTTGCATGGAAGTCAGCGTGGGGGAGTTTTGTTGAGTTTCCAAGTTGCGTCATGTCCGCGCATGCGCTTCTTCGATTATTGCATCTGCACCGGGAGGCAGAAAAGAGGAATCAATAAAGGACTCGAGCATTTTTACTTCATAGTGTTGTGGCAGCTCTATGTGGTCGCCGTTCTGTATTAGCTATATTTGGCTCTGGAAAAGGATACGGTATTGTTTGTGTGCGTATATGGCTTTGGACTCGTGCTGAGGTGAACGGCATCATGCATGTACTGAGATCGTAGATCTGACAATCTCTGCCTTAAGGTAGGTATCTCTTGCTTGATGCGGCAAGGATTGTCCTCGGAGAGTTCACACCTTGAGCAGGTACAGGAAGGGTGTGTAGAGACTAGCTCTTTCTAATCCAAGATGGAGAGTAGACCCTTTCGCAATACTGTGGTTTGCAACACGTCCTCAACTTCGATCACGTGCCATCGCTCGTCGCGTCACCCCACTATTGACATCTCACTTCTCCACCTTTTCCCCATCCCCACATCGATGATATAATCCTAATTCTAATCACAATTATCCGGCCATCATCCATTCGACACTTCGACTGCCTGCCCCTTCTACCATCTTCCATCTACCTTGCCATCACCATCACCGCTACCACCACCGCCACCAAATCACCACCACCAACAACAACAATGTCCACCCACCCCCACCCTGCCTCATCCTCCTCCCTCCCCCGCCCCTCCCTCCTTCCCCCCTCCAACACCGCCACCTCCTCGTCGTCGTCCTCGCAGCGCAACAGACAATACGCGCACCTCTCCGCCCAACTGGCGCAATTGAACGCCCAACTAGCCGATATGGAAAATCTCGTCCGCATGACGGCCGTGCAGGCGGAATATGTGCGCGGCTTGGGGGGTTGGTGTGGTGGACTGTGAGTGTGAAGTCTTTCTTTTCTTCTGGGGGGGGGAGGGGAAGGGGGAGAGGATGGATGGCTAATTGAGGGTGTGATAGGTTCATGGCGAGTGCGAAAGTCTTGGGCGAGGAGACGGCGACGAGGACGGGGATGAGCGCGGGGACGGCGGGGGTGAGGGAGAGGGAGAGGGAGAGGGAGGCGGAGGGGCCGGGCAGATGAGGGTTGATAGGGTCTCGGGGGTGGAGAGGAGAGGAGGGTACGGGACTGGGTAGGGGGGCAGCTCGAACGAACGAATGTGGTGCGGTTTGATACTCGGATGACTGGCTGGGTAGGCCGGGTTGTGTTGGAGTGAATTGCGCTGGGCTGGTCTGGTTCGATTGGTTGGGCAGGGCGGGGGCAGGGCAGGGCTGGATTGGACTGGACTGGCTTGAAATCTCCCCCCAACCCCCGGGCGGGGTCTGCGTCCGCCATATCGCGAACGGACGAAATATGAACACAAACACAACACTGGAGAGTACGTCCACTGCTCTGTTCGATTCACCGCGCGTACGGTCTTCATCTTGGCACGAATTCGCACAGCACAGCACCGCACCGCGCCATCGCTGCGAGCAAAACTTTTCCGCTCGGCATATCAGATCGGATCCGCTCGACTATAGCTATAGCAACGGCCGAATGCGTCTCTTTCCCCTGATTTGAGACCTGGAGCCAGCCCCTCAATCACGCACACAGTCAGTCTTTCGATTGGGATGGGATCAGAGATTTAGCGTGTGCTGTGCTGTGATCGCCGGGCCTTGGCTCTCCACGGTTCCGCAGGTGGGATAACGAGGGCACGAGGGAAAAGGCTACGAAGGAAGTAGATAGTTTACCGTCCACGGGTTCTATAGACGTGCTTTAGACAGCTAGTCATCAAATGTGAGGAATGACCTCCATGACCAACCGGGCATTAGCCACCTATCCCTCTTCCGTCCGTTATCTGCGTCTCGCTCACTCAGGAGGAAAGACCCAATCTGCACCATCACGAACGAGTACGAAACTCAGAGACAGGAACCGGAAAAGGGCACATTCTTATCCGCAAAGGTTCAAAAGTCTCGGTCTATGTACGCTTCTATGCTTCCCCCAGCTGCTCACCCCATCGTCACCTCCTCACCCCACTCCATCTCCTCCCTATCCAGCATTAGACCCAGCCAGCCATCCAGATGACCAACGCACTGCTAGTTCCCCACCTCCGCCCGGCCAAAACTCCGTCTCTACTTCCCTCCGGACCTAGCACCCAGTCATCACACATCTAAAGAAAATTCCAGCCACACACTCATAACGCAAAGCCATAACCTTCACACTCGAACCACCAGCCGGACCGGAAAAACAAAAGAGACCCATTGCGCACTTCTGCACCCCTCGCGAGAAAAACATCAGGGTTCGCAGACGCGGTGATATCAGGAAACGACAGAAACCGACCGACATAAAAAATAGAAAATGAAATAAGGCGAATAGGACCCGGAACGCTGTGGAAAATTCAAAACGGGGTGATGAGGCGAAAGAAGATGGTTGGGATGGATGCGATGGACGAAGCTGGATAAGATGTTTTGTCGAGGCAAGGAAGAAAAGGATGGGTTTCAGTCGTGTAAGAGTGTGGGCGTCTCGGCAAGTATGGATGTCGTGTCTTCGTTCGTAGTATGTGGTTGCCAGTATCCAACCCAACCTGCGTCCTCCCACGCCGTAAATAGCTCCATCCACTTCGTGGGTATCTCTCATCTTCGCCTCCAAACCCCTCAACCCCCCATCTATCGAGAAGACTTCATACTCTGTTATTGCCCCCCCTACAGTCAACTCAAAGACTCATAGTCAACCACTCCCACTCCTGCGGTCCACTTCCCCCGCCCGCCCCACCAGCCATGATTTGCTGCCCGCCTCCCATCATGCCCACTCTCTGCATGCCGCCCATCCCAGGATTCGTCCCATTCGCAAGCGGCGTCGAGATCGCGTCTTTCCTCTTCGAAGACAACGAAGTCGACACGCTGGCTACTGCCGACGGGGCCTTCCCACTCGTATCGTCCGCATCGCCCATTTCCGTCTCCTGCGTGCCCCCACTGCTGCTGCTCATGCCCGCTCTCGAATGTCGCCGTTGCCGCTTCGGCGCCACGTTGGCTATTGCGCGGGAGGTGGGCGCACTGCTTGTGTTAGGAACCGCGGTGGGTTTGGGTGGTGCAGCAGCGATGGCCACAACACCGCTCTTGGAGACCCCGGTAACAGAAGGCCCGTAGCTGGTAGGCGTGCTTCCGGCTGTGGAACCGCCGTTTGCAGATCCTTGCAGCGATGGCGGAGACTCGGAGTCTACCAGACTTTGAGCTTTGCCCGACGTAGGCGTCGTGGCAGGGGTTTGCGCGATCGAGTTCTTGCGTGATGCCTTCTTCGATGAACGAGTGGAAGAGCCGGCGCCAACAGGAACGGAGTTACCGCTTCCGCGATTGCGTTTCTTGATGACGTCGGTCTTCAGAGAGAGCGGGCGGACGACTCCGTGGAGTTTCAGGAAAAGCCCGCAGGCGTTGCATAACGGGTGACCTTCTGGGTTGCGGCGCCAGAGTGGTGTGGTTTGCGTAAAACAGTTGGTGCAGGTCGTAGGGATGCCATTGTTGTCGCCATTCTTGGAGCCACCGGGACTCTGTGGTCGAGATGGAGCAACACTGCTGAAGCCAGATTCAGGTGGAGAATTGGGAGAGGATTGTGGTCGGATATGCATCGACTGTTGATGGCCTAGCTGCACGGCGTTGGGCGTGGAGCTTGTGCGAGGGATCTTCTGTCTTCTTGGATCGTTGCCACGATTACGGATATCACTCACTGATGTCGAAGACCCATGAGTGCGACCAAGACTGCCTCCTTGAACCCAATCCTGCGGCGAAGTCACCATTTCAGTTCCACCAATCGTAACCTGCTTCCTTGGAGGCCCACCGGGGTATCTTGCGGCTATCGTGTTGAGCTGACCTCCCAAGTTCGCATCCCATTGTAGGCTCGAAGACATTTCAAGCGATGGATCTTCCATGGATGGGTAATCTGTCTGCATCATCATAGTCCGGTCCGCGAAAGCCGCGCCGTCCTCTTCTTCGTTATCAGAGTCTGCCCCGAACGAGAACATGTGCTCGTTGCGAGTGCCGTTGGGATGCGATGACGAAAACTCCGGATGGAGCACCTGCGACGGGTTGACGTGTTGCTGCATGGAGAAAGCGGCAGCATTGAAGTTGGGAGTAGGTCCAGATGCTGTCACAGCGCTGAACATAGACTCGCTGTTGGGATTGTATATGTACTGCGGTTGCATCGAGCTAGACAGGTTGGAGGGCCGACTGGGTCCGTAACTTTGCATCTGCCTTCGGGCTCGAATGTCCATGACATTATGGTCGAAGTACATATGATCATTCTCGTGGGTGGGCTGAGGTGTGGAAGCAGTGGAAGGATAGGCAGAGCCCGGGGGCGAGTAGTAATCAGTCGAGTTCAGGGACGAGCCCATCGGTGTCTGGTTGTATATCGAAAAAGGTCCGGTTGTAACAAGTGGGGACCCAGTTGGGGAGAAGGTGAAATTCGGCTGAAATGGGCCGGCGGAGTGAAGGATGGGGTCGTCGTTGAGATTGAATGTATCAAGGTCAAAAGGCATCTGAGAGTGGCTGTGGGAATGGTGTGAGAACGATGGATGAGGTCCTGGCTGATCCAGAGAGTAGTCGGCTATTCCGACATCTGCATCTGGATCGTTGGGGATCATGATACTGTTTACGGCAGGTACTTGTGGGGAGAATTCTGCAGGCCGCTTGCGAGGCTTCGGAAAAACTTGTCAGTAAAGTCTCCTTCAAGACTACGTGTATGTGAACATGCAACCTACTCTGCGCTCATCTATGCTCGTTTTCCTTATTCTCCGCTGAACGTAATCAAATTCGTGGTTCCTCTGTCCAGCTTGCGGGGGTAATGGCGCAGAGGCAGGAGGAAAGTTTGGGTGTTGCTGGTCCTGCATCTCTTTCCTCGTCTTGATTGGAATCGCGCTTGCGATGCTGTTGGCAGATGTCGAAGGTTGCTCTTCGGGCAGTGGAGAAGATGAAGCGTCCGAGGGAGAAGCGATCGAGGAGGGGAATATGAAATCGTCGAGGTTCATAGAATCTGACAGAGGTGCATTGGACTGGTCCACGGACTGTCGGAGCTGTGCGATGCCGGAGGGTACGCTGGTATTCGCACTTTGGCGGGACAGCCTGGTGGGGGACCTTGTCAGTCAAGATCGTGATTCTCCTATGCGAAGCTTGGTAAAGCCAGCGCTGGGTAAATTCAGAATGACTAACAGCTTTGCCTGCTCCCGCTCCTTGCGCTTCAAGCTCATGGCCATCATCCGCCAAGTCAGATTCTCCATGCGCTCTTGGTTTGGTAGTTGTGTTTTCGTCTTGCTGTAGAGCTTCCATATTTGTGTCGCCAAGGGATCTTTCCTCTGCATCTCATCGGGATGTTCGAGGTCGGCACTCGAGGCGTCGTCTTTCCAATTCGGAAAGAAGGCCTCGCGCAGTAGCTCTTTGCGAGCAAGCCTGTGTTCGGTTGGGAGATCCAGCTTGCCGCTACTGTGGGCTGGTGCGGTCGCGGTTGTGGTTGTGGTTGTGGTTGTGGTCGAGGTGCTGTGTGCTGGTGTTGTTGATGGTCGCGGTTTTATCGATGACGACCCTTGCGGTCGAAGTGATGCAGATGCTCGTGACGTTTGTGGGGAAGAGGAGGATGATGCATTGAAGGCGGCGTGGACGTCTGATGACTCTCCAATGATGGGTGGCTCCTCGAAGTCGGCGGAGTGGTTGGCTGCATCCATAGTGGGCCCCCCACGCGATCCTAAATTGAATTGCGCCTTGGACAAGTCCGACCGCGGTTTGGCAGCATCGCTCTCCCTCGTGCGACGAGGCATCAGAGGTGGAGGAGAGGGGCCAGTCTGGCGACGGTTCGTCCCGGCACCGTTCTGCTCGCGGTCGAGGAGGACAGCGGACGAGAATAATTACTGGCGGCAGGTGGCGGTATTGCAGAGAATGCAATGGCGCAGTAAGGTTCGTTCGGTCGGTGTCGAGTTAAGTTGCGAAAGGTTGGCATCGGCATCGGATGGTCTGCTGTGTGGATCCAGTCCCCCACCTAACCGCATTCTACCCTGCTAACGAATAGGTGCGCCGCGAGATGGTGTGGTGAAGGATTCTTCCATTCTGTTTGAGCGGGGCAGGCGGGCAGGGGCTCCAGCAGAGCAGGGAGAGGCCACTGGGTCGTCTAGGCCGGGGATCCAAGGGCGCGAGGGGAGGGGACAGGCAAAGGCAAAGGCAAAGGCAAAGGGGGTTTGGAGAGTGGCAGTGGCATCCCTGGCCATTCGTGCAGTCGTGCAGTCGTGCATCGTGCATTCGCCCATCTACGAGTACGAGTCTTCTGCGTGCCCTTCCCTGCCCAGCTGCTGCTGCTTCGGCGCTGCATGACATGAACATCACAGACCGGCTACTTTGCCTTACTCTCTCCACTGACGAGACTGCTACATTTCAGCGCGGAGGCGCCGCGTTGCTCAGGCTGCAACTGTATTGTTGTTCCGTGGCGTGAACTCCGGAGCAGAGCCCCCGCGTGAGAGGGCCTCCTGTCTGGCAGTGCGTCGACCATCCACAGCGCGGCATGTCAAGGCTCACGGGATGGTCAGGGCGTCTCAACCCTCAAGGGCGAGAGAAGAGTGGGGGAGCTGGCAGGGGACAGTCGTAATTAGGAACATGGAGTGCTTCCGTAGTGGCATTAGTATGGACAGGCGAAACAGGTAGGCGGCGTGGTAGGGATCTGGACGCTGGAGTATGGAGTTCCTGTCTTCTGGGTGGTCCTGCTTTGCCGAGCCTCGCCTCTCTGTCGTGATTGGCGAAGCTGCACATTCTCTTCGATTGCGATGTTGGAGTTTAGGGTACTTTGGACATGGCATAGGAACGGTAACGGCAGTGTCAACGATCATGGTCGATTCAGTAAGGTGGTGAAAAGCTGCCTAGACCATTCCCATTGGAGGAGCCAGGCCGCCCCTAGGCCAACGGAAAGGCACTATTCTCTCTAGCTGCCACGCCGGGCTTGTGAAGCTTGTAAAGTATCTAGAGAGCAGAGTCAGGTGAAAGGGAGGTCCAATCCCGGGTACTCTACCATGGCCACTGGCCGTGCTCCTGTCAGGGACATTGATGGAACGAGTACTGCCAGCAATCTGGACAGCTCACCGATGTACTGCACCGGGTCTGGTTACGGTGGAGGGGGAACCAGCAATGGTTAAAGGACCTAAGGGTCCACTTGACAATGGACAAGCCATGCCCATGCCAGACACTTTGTTTCCCGCCTACGGTCATGCACCAAGCCGTCATGGATCTGCACGCACTCACATGAAGCCCAGATCTCTGAACCCGTCCACCACGTTCTTTGGCCAGCACCTAACCACAATGCCATGTCCCCGCCACAGTCTTCCTGCTGTGTGACCGAGGATGGCGAAAGAACATGGACGTCGCCACCAATCATCGCCGTCCGGGCCCGGTTGTCGCTTAGGCGGCACCCCGACGGACGGCGAGATGGCAAGCTGGCAAACGCATGAGGAATTGATTGACTTTCAACTCCATGCTCCGGAGCTTCTCCCTGACTCCCTCCGCCTATAATCCGGCCCAACCCGTCGTGTGGCCGGCCGGGTGTGAGTGAAAAGCCAGGAGACGAGTTTGGAATTGCTTCAGGTAAGATGGAAAAAGAAAAATTGTGCATACGGCCAAGCTTGTTTCGAAGCTTTGGTACATGTACCTAAGCACTGTAAGGTACATGTAGTCGTGCCCTGTGCTTACCAGGACCCGATTTCTACCGAGGCAACTCAGAGTTACAAAGCACAGAGTTCAGAGTTCGGAACTCAGATGGTCTGCTGCAGTGCCCTGCTGCCGCCGCATCCACCAATGCAGGGCATCTCGCTTTTCACTTCTTTAAAGTTCAATCACATGTTGGGGCCACGCGCCTGGTCAAGGCCTACCTCAACATCCTCGCGCACACTCCGTCCTCGCCATCCTGGGCAAGTTCAAGCCATGCAGTAACGAGCAACAATTTCAATCGTAAGCAACGATGCATTTGCTCGATTGAACACTACCCGAATCCTAAAACACTCCATGTATTCCGCCAAGTATAGGACCCGAGTGACAAAAACAGCGATCATTGGCTTAGTCCAACCGCTCCTATGCAGGATTGGAACACCAGACTAAGCGTCCTAAAGTATGAGGATCCACCGGCGATCGCGACAATGAATCAGTGGTCGTGAAACTCGAGGGAAACAATGCCAGATGGGCTGTACCGAGTCACTCGACAGCCTCTGTAAGAACGTGAGAATTCCCACTGAAAACACTGGCTTGCCCCTCAATTTTGCATTCATCTGCTCGTCGAGGAGCGGTCATGGTCAAGCAACCGTCGAAACTGTATCAAGCTTGTTAGCTAAGAGTACAGACGCCTCGCACTTGCACAGCATCGACGAGCATTGGACCATTCGGCTCCGATTTACTCGGAAGATCCGGATTAATTTGCATCCACGTATCAGAGACGGTAGGGCCCTGAGCGCACGTGGCATTCGAAGAGAGCGACCCAAAGGCTTCCCGTCACCTGTGGGGGCGGGCTTTGGCTGTGGCAAATACGCCCACGCAGACGGGGATCATGTCGCCCCGGAAGACCCTTTGCCAGACCCTGGGTTCACGGCTATAGCTGCATCAGAGCTTTTGAGCGGTGCATTTGCAGCTTCTTGTCCCTTCCGAACAATGTCCATATTCCCTCGCGACCCGCTATGGAATGTGAAGCTGGGTAATCGAGATTCCTTTGGCGACGGTATATGCCAGAGATGAAGATCCTGAGAAGATCCTAAGATGATCCATAGATGGCAACGTAAGGCTCCTTCCTGAACAGGTCTCGTGATTGAAGTTCCTGCGTCGCATGATAACAGTGGAAAGTCCTTCCCTGGAATCCCTGGTGAGTTCACCAGGTGGCGCGCAGTTCACACCGCGTCAGCCTGGAAGATGGGAAATGGAAAACCAATCGAAGTCGAAGGGAAGGGGGGGATTCAGGGCCCGCGATGGTGTGCGGGCGAGAAACACAAGCGAATGCGCTAAGTGGGCCTGCGGCACCGACTGATGAGACTGATGTTCTGCCGAATCAGTTTGGCGTGCGGCAATGAAGAAAATCGAGGACCTTGAGGGCTGATCTCTGCGATCCTCGATCGGGGATAACAGGAAAAGAAAAGCCCTTGACGTTAGCACAAGTTCGTCGACGCCTTAAAAGTTTCGGAGCCATCTCCCCTAAAACTTCGATGGAGGCTGGAAGTCTTAGATGCCAGGTTCGCCGGGGTCTGAAATGGTGGCGTACCCAAAACAGCGATGTGAACGAGGCCTAAGCGACAAAACCCCCACGCGGCATAATTGAGGCATGTCTCTCTGTGGGCCACGAGTCATGACTGGCTGGGACCGCCTGAGGAGTCCAGACCTTAGACCCTAATGCTTCCTGACCCCAACAATCCTCGAGTGGTCAGAGAGCACGCCTTCAGAAAAAGCCATACACGATTCGATAGTTTGCGTCGACACAATCCGGCGGTAAAGACCGTAGTAGCCAGTAGGTGGGTTCGGGAAAGCGCAGTAACTGGAGAAAGTGGAACATGGAGGACATGGAAAATTCCATGGGCAAGAGGACGGGGAAACCGGTAGCGGCGGACAATATGGGTGCACGCGACAGAGGGTCGGCCGTTACCTAATATTGTCAGTCTCGGCGGGGCGGCTTGTTGACTGATTCCATCTCGTAGGAGCGCCTCAGCTGAGAACGGTCAGTGGCCGATGATGTCCACTGTTGTGTAACCCTCGACTTGACGAATAGGAACTGGCCCGGCCAGGTGAAGAATGCATGAGTGATCGGAGCTTCATTCAGCCGATGGACCTTCTCTAGGGGCTATCACGACGCGGATGGCGTCCACGAAGGGCGTGACATAGACTGTGTCCTTTAATAGAACAGTCATCTTGCGCGGCGCGTGATGTCGGTGGCATCGCAGTAGTTCCAGTTCGCGGAGTTGGCGTGGAGGTACTAAAGAAAGCGCACGCTTGGGGCGGTTCCCCCAACTCGATTTCGGACGGAGGCTAGGAGGGAAGGGCCTCTGGGGATGCGTGGGATGAGAACGCTAGGGCTCGTTGACCAGTGGGGGACAACTTGGCGACGTTGTCACATTAGTGCGGTAGCGATAGGTAGATGGCTAGTAGTTTGATAGGAACCTCTTCGTTGTGTCATGGCCGGGAGCAAGTCGATGGTGGAGCTGAACAGCAAAATGCACGAAAGACGGTCGGACTGGTACCAGAGGAAATGCTTGGGAAGGCAAGATACTTATATATGTACCTAGCATGCGACAATCTAAGATAAGGCAAGCAGGAAGCAAGAATGCAAGCAAGAACTGGGGATGGCGCGATACTGTGTAACGAAGTTATCAGATTCCCGGGTGTGCGTGATAGGTAGGTCCCGGCTCGATGTTGGGGTAGAAAAGCCAAGTCACCTTTCCCGAATTCTCCACGTTTCTAGGAACGAGGAAGCAACTCTTGGGCCTATGAGGAAGAGCTGCCTATCACCATCGCGATAGCTGCTGCTCCCCATCAAATGAACGAGAAGGCAGAGGCATCTTTTTGAGGCGTCTTTTGGTCCCCAACGGTCGGTAGCGACAGCAGATAAGATAGCGTTCCTGGCACGGGCGAAACTGGGTGGACGATAAGGTAAGAGCAACTTGGAAGGTGGAGAGCCCCTGAGCATGGAAGAGATCCTTTGCCATCCTTTGCACGGATGCTGATCGTCAGAGGTTGGAGGGCCAAGACCTTATGAGCACATTACGTTATGCAAGGAGAAAACATGCATTGTCACTGTGCTTGTGGATGCGAGTTGTCTCTCTTTTACTGCTTTGGTCACTCCGTCACCGCAATGGGTCATTGGAGGACTCGAATAGGGGATAGCACGTGTTCTTCTTCTCTGGGTTGACACCATCTGTCAATATTGCAAGGGCTTCGCAGGCATACCTGATATCCTTTCGACTGCTTCTCGTTCAAGTGTCATCCGAAATCTCTGGACGTTGTCGCAGTCTCAGGGGCCAAAAATGCGCAAAGCAAGCATGTTTACGAGTCTGATCTCTTTGGAGCGTTCTTCCAAAGCTCTGGTGCTTTCTCTGCGAACGTTACCACGCTCTCAGTCTCAAATCGAGGCGTAGACTCGCTGCATAGGCAGAAACGCTGTCGACAAGAGCCGTCATCTCCCTGATTTCAATACTCAGAGGTTCATACTGCAGCTGGTATAATTTCTATCCTTCGTCCTCTAGTATCTCCCGACTTATCGCACACTATGAATGACACATTCAGCCAGTGCTGACATCCAGCTCTTGAGTTCTGTGTGGTTGATAGTATTACTGGGACGCATCATGGCCATCATATCTTGCTTCTCGTCGGAGTACGACCCTTTATTAAGCCCCTACCTTTACAACTGGTAGTCATCTCTCAAGTCCATCTGAACCTTGTCCGATGTCTAGCCGCCACCACACTCGCGGACGAGGCCGAGTGACGTCCGCCACGTGGACTATACAAATGTGGTCGGCCGAAAGTAGGTATGGGCAAGACCGACGATGAGGGTCAAGACTTTTGCATAGAGGGGATTGGAGCTTATGTTCGATTATCGTCCTTAGCCTGTTTCTGCTATACACAGCACCGCAGGCAGATGCTGCTTCCGCTCTTTTGCGTTTCTCGCCGTTCCTGTCCTCCCTCCCAATATTTCTGCAAATTAATCCTTACGAGTGGATTCCTCGGGACACGCTCCCAGCCATACTCGAAGTCGACCGGCGTTGGTGCGAAACTCCCCTACGATTGTTGTCAGGTTCGGAACGTTGCAGGTGAGAGCGCGGCAGTACTACTTTATCTATGACTACAAATCTCATTCAGAGGTACCTTTGCCAGGTGCGGTTTAAAATCCCCTCATCCCAAAGAATGCGCATCCTACTACACATCCCCATAGTACTCCAGTGCTCGACGCCTACCGCCCTTATACGAATACTTCTACATCCCATATTCTACCCTCAATCGTCATGACCACGCTGTTATGGCCAATTCATTCACCATGCCCTATTCCTCATCACCCACGTCCTCTTACTATTTCACGCCATCCCCTTCCAATTCTCGTACCAAAATGAAATATCTGATGCCTGGCGGAAGATCAGTTCACCGATATTAGAGTTGCAAGACGACGAACAGGAAAGGCGAGGTCAGCAAGAAGACGCTGCGAGTACTGGAATGACGTGAATCTAGACTCGTTTAGGCCCAGTACACTTCGTACGAGGGCCTAACAACGCGCAGTACTTGATCGCCGCAAGAATCGCAATGGTGTGGATCCAGACTCATTGCGACTCTAGTACCACTCGGAAACCGCAATAAGATGCATCTTTGTCTCCATCCAAGGCATGCAACGTTCGCAGCCAAGGGCACTGCAATACCAACTCTCCCCACAATGTGACCGCCCAGCCTCCGTGGCTCGCTCCCACGCAGTCGAAACCAGAAAGACTCGCCGTTTTGAAGATTATCGCAAGGCGCTCTGCCACCTGATGCTCGAGCATTGCGTGCCTCAAAAACCAACTCGCCTCCAAGGTACCGAAGGCTAGGATTTGCGACAACTGTTATCACAAAATCAACATAGATCCAGAACATTGGGGGATATCGTACCAGACAAAGCACGGCCAGGTACCGCACTGGCAAGCTGAGGCGACGAACCGCAAAAACACAGCCCATCACATTCAGAGCGAAGCCGAATACAGACCCAAACCACGCCTGTCAGAACACATTCAACCAGCCAACCCAATAACCCTCCCCTTCCTCAAAACGAGCTGCCCCATCCCGACCGCGACGCCACCACCGCGCTCTCCGTCCCCGCCTATCTCGACCGCTGCTTCAAACCGCTAAGCCCTTACTCAAGCCCGCCACCACATCACTTACACAACGCACTTTCATGCTCCACCCGAGATGAACACCGTATGGCGCCCAACCCTCCAGACTACGCAGAATATCGCCGTCTCTTCCCCCCACGACTGCGCTGCGTCAAGCGATATGGCGTGCCGCGGATGGCACCTGTGGGTATGACCACACCACCGGCGTTTGCGGTGTCCGCACAATGCGCTTGATACCGCTATATGGTGAGTGACCCGGTCAAAATCAGCTCGACGTCAGTTTTTCTAAGGCCTGATTGATCCCGCGTGGGTGCTCCGGGAGATGGGTAGCAAGTGCTATCTAACCGCTACCATCGTCGTCTCTTATGACACTATTGACGAGCGCGAGGGGACAACTAGACTGAAAAGGACAACCCCGATGGTTTGGCTCAGCGTTGAGCGTGTTTCTTTCTGCATGATGGGATGGGGTGGGGAGTGGCGGGGAGTGGGATTTGGGATGGGATTTGGAGTTGGTGCCAGCGGAAAGAAGAGGGAAGGAAGGGAGTGGAGGGAGATGAGGGGCGAATCTCTGCGTTGTTCGAGAAATAGAGAAATCAGGGGGTAAGGGAGCTAGCTGTAGAGTTGTTGTAGATGAGTGATAAGGCCAGACCAGCTGTAATTTAGCAGCGGGCAATGAATAGCAGGGAAGCTGGCATTGGAGATGCGATCAGTACCAGCGTCAAACTTGTACAATATATCGCGTTATCTTTAGCAGGCCAGATTGTAGAACTGTAGTATACATAGCATGACCTATCGAACCAGATCCCCCGTCGTCCCAGAACACCCAAAACACCCAAAAGCATGTGCAGGTTGTCCGCGACCCGCTGAGGAAAAGTGATTGCGCCAGCAAGGTCCGTAAGCAGAGCCACGAGTCGTCCAATTATGTCGGGACGTCCGTGTCTGAAGTATACGAGAAAGCAGAAAGAAGTAGAATACAGTACCATGCAACGCCGGTTCGCTGCCGTAACGCCGAGGACGACAAGGGAAAAGACCGGTCACTCGAGGGGTCGGCCAGCGACACGAGTGGTCTTTGGAGGGGCTCCAAAACATGCTCGATGCTTGGCATTGGCCTTTTTTGAAGCAAGAGCTAGCGTTCAGCTTCAAGACATATCGCTGTCTAGATTTCGTTGTGACCCAAAAGGGTAATGCTTGTCGTGTTGCGTTAGGTCGACGTGGGTGCTACATAAACGTGGATTTGACGAAGCGTTGGTTTAAAGAGTTTCCGATTAATCCCGACCAAAGCTAGCGCAGATGCATCCGAACAGCATCGGCAGGATGCACCGGTACGTTGTTAGAGTGCTGGGGACAATTCTCCGCGTGCGCGTCATTGCCACGGCGGCGAACATCGATCCATGGGACTTGACAGTCCCAGCAATACTGGTGCCGGCATTGTGTACCTACGCGGAAGAAGGCGGTCAGCCAGAAATTCCAAAGCTTGATAGTACAATGAAGAAGAGGGCAATCAAGTGGAAAGTCAACTGCATATGTAGGTAACACTGGACATCTGAGTACGTACAAGTCATATGCTGGCATCCGCCGTTCTTCTCGGTAGGTCTTGAACACACAGGGTTGGGGCAAGGCTTCGTACTAGCGGCGAGATACTCCTCGTTTGCGGCCTGCTCTGCCCGCCTCGTTTGCTCGAGACGAGCTCTTTCATCCCACTCAGCGCATGTCATGCCCGCATGCCATTCCACTTCGTGTACGAAACAGGTCTTGTGACCACAACTATTGCAAGTCATGATCGGTTGAGCCTCCCCTTCCGAGTGGATCTGGCCCGAGTCGCAGCCGGGAGCAAGACAGGCCCTGAAACCAGGGATATTGGACATGGCTTCGCGGTTTACGAGGTCGTCGTATCTTTTGATGTATTAGTCAGGGGCAGAGTGACTTATCACTTTGACACAAGACTTACCGTTCGAACGTTGCAGCAGTTGCAAACGCTCTGACGTCTTCATACCCTAGTCTAGCGCCGCAGGAAGGACAGTCGATGTGGTTCCACATCGAGTACCTACTTTGCGAGGCTATATCCTGTGCCAGGCAGCTGAAGCAGACGTCGGGCTCGTGGGAGCAAGCGGCGGTTGTCTTTCGAGTAGGAAACGCTTCGAGCGTCAGAGATTCGAAGCACACTTCGCAGTTTTTATCGATGTCTACTCCCATTTCGATATCCGAGTCGAGGTCGTTTGCTTCCCGGTCATTCGCGGAGGAGGCTACTTCAGAGTACGCTTTCATTTCTTCTTCTGAGTTGCTGTCATCTGCTGACGTTGTACTATCATCTCTCACTCCGGAATATATGTGATTTTCGAGAGAGGGAAGAATGTTTGTAGAGGCTTGCGGTGCCGACAGTGTTTGGACAGCAGTTGTGACAGAGGCTCGTGGAAGTCTCGGTCCAGCCAAGATGACTACACGGTCGTAAGTTGTCAAGTTTCGCTGCTGCACGAGTACATGAAGCTCCCGCAGCAACTCGAGCTTCGAGGCCCCTGGCACGTAGTTCACGCCATAGTGGTCGAGGATCATGCGAGCTTTTTCCCTTGTCCAGGTTGTCCACTTGAGGCCAAGCTGGCGGATGGGGACACCGGCTTCTACATAAGTCGCGTCTAAAATCATGGCACTATTTAGTTAGAATATTGCTTCTTTATACGTGCAGCGATGTGAAGTGCGGGAAGTTCAGATAAGAGGGGAGAGAGAGAGAGAGAGAAGGAAGAAGAGGCGGCCTTGCGTGTTAGCTGAAGAATAACAGACGAAGAATACAGAAGTCGAACGTTTCAGAAGAGAGACAGTTTGGTGAGACGAAGAACAACGTTGTCAAAATTCCACAACTCTGATCGAAAAATCACGAGAATGAGAAGTGAGCTGGAGCGTAGAATCTCTGGTCGAGTGTAACTGTCGGTAAGTCAATAGAAGACAGAAGCTTATGGAACTAATAACGAGAGGCCCATTTCCAATCTCCAGATCCTCCGCGAAGCTGTTAAGCATGGAAGCTCTGCGAGGCGAAATTGGATATATAGAACTATCAACACGGTAGGCGGTAAAGAACGTGCTAACCAGGGAACCGCTCTGTGCGAGTGCTTTCCAAGATGACTTTGGCATTTTGATGAGTTCACTATGTATTTGATGCTGTTCCAATGTTCAGGAAAAGAGCGATCCACTTTGGGCAGCTCTGGTTACTAAAGGTCATCCCCCTATTCGAAAATCGAACACTGGCGGTAAAGAGAATGCGGTCCTGGTTTCCAGATTCGCTCAAGTAAATAGACCCATGAATATTTTACAAGCTGTATCCACGGTGCTTTTCCGCGTATCTTCTGCGACAGAGGACAGGCGCGCCACCGTCCAGGACATGGGTGACTGGCAGAAGTTCTCAGGGGAGACATCAGTACAGGTAAAGGCTTCTGCCTCGTTCCCGTAACACGGTTTCTGATTTCTTGCTGGCATCGGTTTCTGTCTCCATAATAGCATACTCGCCAGTGCGATACGAACGAAGGGAACGAAGCAATTCGTCATTGCAGTGGCGCAGACAGAACACTGCAGCTCCTCCCAGGTACCAAGTAAAGTAGAGTTGCTCGATCGCAAGAAACACGAGTCTGAGAATCCATCATGGCGGTTGTTGAAGTTTAGGATGAATGGCTGTGAATCGATGGCTGGCATGGCCGAGACATACCTTGAAACTCAACCAGTACAGACTGTGAAGCAAAACATGGCAATGGATTCTGCTCGCAGCAGAGTCCCTATCTCTGCCCCAGGCAACAATTAAAGTCGGTCTAGCATAGCAGCAGATCTTCAGGGGTGATCAGATGATTAAAAGGGGCTGAGACAGACAGCGTCGCTTCAGTGACAGCTACCAGGATAGCGATAACGAGGGTGAAATTAGGAAACGCAATGTCCGCAATTGGCATTTGCTTGTAGACATCGCAGCGCGGAAAGAAAGCACGGCAGTGCAGGCTCAAAGTGAGGGTGTAGACCTCTAGGACCCTCCCATACTGCGAATCATTCATCGAGAAGGTGAATATAGAGATCGAGGTTTCAGCTGCGTGACCACGGTCCCGATCGAAATTTGGATTATGTCGGTACTTATTGGCGATATGCGACGAAAAGGCCGAATGGGAAGGAGTAGAAGGGATCTGGGAAAGACGCAAGTACCTCCTAACGGTCAGAGGCTGAGACAGTCGGGAGACATCCGACCACGAAAATGCTGGAACATTCGCTGCAGAACTTTAGCTGTCGCCATGACCTGCTGCTTGCAAGGTTCTCCACACGCCATTGGTATCGAAATCTGCGATGTCGAAAAAAAGAGGGCCGTCCATCGGTATCGTTGACGCAGTGGTCCCGAGCGGTGAAGAAGAGACAGGCGAGACAGGTAACAGTTACGGAGAAATGGTGGATTAGGTTAAGGCGATAAGGCTGGCGCTGGGCTGCAAGATCGTGTTCTCATTTGTGGAAATGCTCCAGCAAAGCCCTACCACCCTCGACGATATGTAATTCCACGAATAGAAAATCCGTGGAACATTTATGGAACGCTGCATCCCGGTCAATGAGGTCATTTTCGCTATGGCGACCCTGATAGGATCATGGGACAGAGATCACCTGGTCGCAAAGAACGCCAGGAGACCAGGACTACCTAGGCCCTTGAGTTCTAGCCTTCGAGAGACCCAGCAGCATGGGCGTCGCTGTCATGGGTGTCCACATGGCAATTGGACGGTCGGAGAATTTGCAGCAACGCGATTCCACGTGGTGGAGCTTTGATATTCGAAATGGATGGACCCAAGTCGTCGCCTTGCTGCTCGTCCTGGTCGCAGAAGGGGCTCGCCATAGCAGATCGATATGCCGTTGTGCTAACCTTGGATCCAAATCCCGCCTTGAGAAGTTGTGCGAGTCATGTCGTCTGAACTCTGGTAAGTAAGGATTTGTGCAGCCAATCACCTTCTTGAATGCATTTTCAACCACAATGACAGTAGTCCAACCATGCACGACCGCTAGAGCTCCTACTGTGTTGGATTCTCTTCGAACAATGGCTCCCCCGCTGACCTAACTCGATGGATTGGTGATTTTCGTCGAGTTTGGCATGAACCATTGCATGACCAGGCCCACAGATGCTTTGTTCCATCTAGACGGGGGGCGGGAACGGGACTTGCTCCGGTCGGTTTCGTCCCCGGTTCTACTCCTTCCTACGGCGACAGGTTGAGACGAGAACGTTGGATCTGCAGGTACCCACTCTGGAGGTGCAAAAGTACGATGGGCCGTGTGTGGCGCCTGAAGGTCAACGAAGGCGTGAACCGGTCAGTCGTGCCACATGTATGTGCGATCGTTCAGGGCTAGATCATGCTGTTATCTTGCCGAGCACCGCAGTCGACTCGTCGAGACTCGAGCGCAACGACCAGTGATGCTTCAATCGACCATCACCCTGGGTACGCATGATCTACAGGATTAACGTGGCGGCCACACGGCTCTCAATGCAACCTCAGCAGTCGCACAGCCCCCCGAGTTCCAAACGAATTGGCCTTGAGGTCAAAGTCGGACAATATTCCGTAATTTAGCTTGTCGATCCGGAGTGGTCGAGTCGTGGGCGCCGGGATCGACCTGGGATCCCACATAACATGGATCAGAGATAGATAGTGATTTGCTATTTGATACACCTTGATCTCTAGTCGGTCCCAGTAAATGAGGCTTTAACGCAGATTGTGGAGATAAACTAGATAAAGCTCGTCTAAACAGAGAACGCGCACCAATGATAAGCTGCTACAAGCGTCGGACTGCAGCCTTTCAGCTAAATTTAAAGTCAGATGCAACACCACGTTACGGCCTACCAGGGAGGGATCTCGACCGAAGAACGGTAAATGAAAAGATGGTGCAATACGGATGTCCTTGTGGGCCTGGCACACGATTGAACTGTCTGTATCGGATACGCCGATGGAGCTTTGGCCTGGCGACGGCGGTCGATGACTCGATGTGATCAACAATGACGGTGAGCTCGCGAAGATGAGGGGCCTCTTCTTTTCTTGGGTCGCTTGCCGGGCGATATCGTAAGCTTCAATCCTTCATAGCCGCCGGCCTCGTATTTTCTTTGTCCTCTCGCTTCACTAACGGTAACGATCTCCGAAGAGCGCAGAGACAATTTGGAGAAAAAGGATCGGGCCCATGAGTTTCCAGGGTGCTGGGATGGAAAGTTTAGGTCGAGTCAACAGGCCTATCGCGTGGACTCGAGGCTTGCGAGTCGGTGCTCTTTACCGTGCTCGGCAGCTACCATTCTGTGGTACTGGCACAGCCTCGACGAAGGTTGCCACTAAGGCGAGGTAGCCAGCAACACCTCGTACAAGCTCCTTGGGGAGCTCCGCGCGATGGAGTGATGCCTGTCTGGCGGACCCCATCGAAAACAAGGCCCCAAGAGTTCAAATGGTCAAATTCCCCGAAGGACCAAGAAGACAAGACGACCAATGAGATGCCACCTCGCCTATGCTGGAGTGGCACGATCCTGAATCCCTCCCTGGTCATGCTTTAGAGCAGCTTTCTGGTAAGATTGACAAGGTGTTCGAGCGGCAGTGGCTTTGAGAATGACCGGTAGGGCGACCCCTCAAATCCTCACCATGCTGTAACACTGCTCGTTTCTACTGGGTGAGCGGTCATGGGTCTGGGAGAATCTCAAATCATTCTAGGCCCACCGTCCTTCGACGTCCCCTGTCAGTTGACGTGACCGTGGTACTCCGAGTCCTCAAGACAAGGACCATTGGATGTATCCAGCGATGAGCAAGCGTAGCGTCGAGTCCTCAACCGTCTGTTTGGATAGACCGCCATGCGAGGGGGATTGGAAGATGCAGGGCCTCTAAAGTCTCCGCGCTGACAGGATACACAGACGACGTCCCTTTTCCCCAAATGAAGATAGTATACGCGCCTCGCAGACTCGCAGTACAACCTACACCTCACTAGCCTCAAGCCCCGATGGACCGGGCCCTTGGTAAAGTAAGCGGTAAGGCGAGGGAGAGTCGAGCAGTCGAGCCATGGGCCCATAGTTGAAGCAGAGTCAGAGAAATGCAGAGACTAGGGAAACACAAGCCCCGGTGAAGAATCCAAGCTTGGTCAATGGATCATGGATGATGCTCAGGGGTGTGAAAGCGGTGGAAAGCACGCACCAATGTGTGGGCGGAAGATCGAAAGCCCCATCTCATTCGTTGGTTCTCTTCCATCATCCATATCCTCCTGCGGCCCTCGCCACATTAGATCATCCTTAGCCAAATAACTGCGCAGGCTGGTGTTATTTTTCCGCGCCTTGCGATTTCTCCTGTTGTCGACTCGTCAGCGTGGTCGAGCAGGTGCTGAGTCCGTATCGTCCTTGGCCAGTGCTTTTAGGGCGCAAAGCGGTCCCATTTCTATTTCTTCTCGCATGCTTCCATGAACCTTCGACGCATCCGATGATTGGGCATCTCGTGCATTCCCCATATTCCCGTGCTCTAGGTATCCCCGTTAATCCCAGCCTCGTGCAGCATACAACTACCTTACCTGACCAGACCTGGCCGGACCTGACCGCCTCAACCTCGTGGGAGAAGAAGTAGTCGGCCCAGCGAATATTTTGCTTCCTGCGTTTTACGCGTGCCCCAGGCTCCGAAGGGTTTGCATGATCGCCTTTACACCCTCTTTGCACCATTCCTCCCCGCCGCTACCCTACGTCGATTAGTTCGGATCTGTCGCTTGCTCCAATCAGGGCCTTTCCTGCGGGGAGCTGATGTGAGCTATCCTACTTGTACATTTACCTTCACTTTCGCATTCACACCTGTGCCTCGGGAACTTGCGTTTGCATCCCTTCACTGTGATACTTGCGCTGTTTCGTTTCGCAACCTCATTGTTTTGGTGCCTCTGCATCCGACAAACTCGATCGCCACGTTCAAGAGTGCCGTGCACGGATCTATTTGGATTTCTGTTTCTATTTCTGTTTCTAGCCTGGTGTAGGGCAGCAGACCTGAAACGGATGGTGCAGATGGGTCGAGGCGCACGCTTCTGATGATCACCTCCATCTCTATGGCTGCGGGGAAGAGATTCAAGCTGAAACTGAAAAACGGCTCGCGAGTGCGACTTACTGAAGCAGCCACTGGGGCTGAAACGGGGACGGGCACGGGAATGGGCACGGGTACATCAGAGAGCGTCATCGCCATAGCATCGGCTTCAGCAACAGCATCGGCATCTGCATCTGCATCTAATCCCCCATTACGCTCACTGCACGCCAGCGCCAACGCCAATGCGCCGGAGATTTTACCTTCGCCTTTCCAACCTCCATCATTCGACCACAAGACCACTGGCCCATCGTCCTCGCAGCCCAACATGCCACCACTCACACCAGCTCTATCATCCAGGAGACGGAGATCATCTGTCAAAAGTGCTACGCCAACTACCATCAAGCGGTCTGCCTCGACGCCGAACGTGCGCGGGCCGGTTGTGGCGGATGCCGGCATGTCCTTGGCGGAGAAGAGGCGGAACAAACTAGGATATCAGCGGATTTCTATCGCTTGTGGTAGGTCTTGGCTCAGATCTCGATCAGACACTCCATTTTACCTTTTCCTGCTGTCTAGAGCGAGGATGGGCTGATCAAATATTCTTGCAGTACACTGTAGACGGCGAAAGATAAGATGTCTTCGTGCCAGTGACGATCCGGAAGGCCGTTGCTCGAATTGTATACGCCTGAAGAAAGAGTGTAATTTCTACACTATAGACCAGCAACCTCCAGCTGAGCGCCGACCTCGTAAGGAATCGAAAGCTGACCGCAGGTCCACCGAAGCGTCAACATCATCATCTTCTTCTCCCCCTTTGGCTGGCGGTCATGTCATTGATCAGGTGGATCAGTTTAACCATTACACGCCAATAAGCCTTCCAGACCAAGAGTATCCAGGATCCACAGCCCCGCTGAGCGTGAGCACCATCTCGCCAGCGAGCAGAGGTTCGCCACCCTTGTTAGACGCTATAGCTCCAAGATCATCTGTAACTCACGTATATACAGCTCCGATTAACTTTGGAGGATATGAATTTCCACCGCATAACGACAGAGGGCAACATTTGGACTCTCCGTTCTTTGATCATTCACCCATGTCCGCGGGGACAGGGCATCCGCCACTGGAAGACCCGTCTTCGGGGTACTGGGAATCACCAATGACCCCAGCATTTTCACCCCGTTTCTCTGGCCCTCCGCAGTTACCTGTACAATATCATCGTGACATTGGTGGGGCCTTTACCCCTTTCGGTGGTCTTAGACAAGATCCCGGCTGGCCACAGCGCTCAGCGTCCTTTGGCCAAGTCGAAGATCTTCAACATAACTACCAGAACCTCTACCAGCACCCGTCCCAGGTCGATTACCGCCGCCGTACGACATATATGCCTCCACCATCTCTGCAGAATAGCGGCAACTCTTCGAATGCTTCCATGACCGAAGCACCACCAGCCCCTGTTTCGGCATCGTTGGGGAATCAAGGTATCAATCAGCTTGGATTCCCCAACTGGACTGCTGTTTCCGGTCCAGCCGTTCTTGGCCACTCGCCAATGAACAAGACTCCCGAGTACGGTGGTTGGAATTCGGACACTGGTCAGTTGGCAAAAGTGCAAGAAGAGGAGGCAGGAGCCCACTTTGGCGGAGATCACACTGTAATGTACTCCCGTGCTGGACATCATTAACTTCTTCCGAGACCCTTGGCAACCGTTTCGTGTGCACGCCAGGACTTTCATTCATGCGGGGCCAGGAGGTTTGGCGGTCATTAGTCGGGTATTGTTGTGGACGTCAGAAATGCTAGCATCGTCCGATGGCAAACTCTAGACTGCGATCGGACGCGGGAGTTGGTGGAAGAACCGGAGATCAACGGGCTGTCGCCTCAGCCTGACGACGGCCGGAACGGATTTGCAGATGGCTTCATGGGATACCTTTGGTGGCCGGGGCGTTCAGAGCTGATTGATTTGTAGCACGAGCATGGGATGTGCAGTATCTTCCGACGCCCTCGAACTGTCCCTCTCATTATTTTTTCCCTTTCAATGCATCCCAAAGCGGCTTGTACCACTTTCTTAGGAGAGACATAATTCTTCCGGCGGAGCAATTTCAAGGACACAGCATTGAATGGACACTTGTGTAATTATAGGGCATATGGACTTACTGCTAGATCTCCAGTCATATAGCGGTTTGTGTTCCAAGCAACCACTGATTTTCTACAACCCTGCATTGAGTTGGTCTTGTCACCAATTGCAGGTCCTTAACTTCTTTGGCTGGTTTGCAATACAATGACTGCTTGACAGGATAACGAACTGGCACACCATCACTCAGGTGTCGAATTTCGATACCTCGAGCAGGCGAGGGTCACTGCGCCATACGCCGACCTGACTCTGATCAGACGGACCTTGCAAAGAAGTACTGTCGGCCATCACCAACGGCAAGCCAACAAAGTTCACGACGTGTCCAACGCATGCAGCCTGTTCAGCGATGGCATCGACCCGCTCAATAATCAAACTCCGACGCAGCCAACCACACCCCAGTAAGGAGGAGCATGGATCTCCGACAGCAATCCACTGCACATAGCAGATCGATCGACCGGACACCAAACTCTGACTCGAGATGGCCGACTCTCCCCAAGGAAATAAAGTCAAACAACTCTACCAATGAAGCGCCAAAACTCCGGTGTCACCACTGCAGACGTCAAACTCATCAACACCATCCATCCAGCACCACACCCATTTCATTCCTGACCCAGTGAACGTCACGCCTGCATCTGCAGCATCATCCACCCCCACGCGCCCCCCCAACTACGCCGCATCCGTACCTCCATCTCCTCCAGCGGACGCACCTCGCTCGAAAAGTCCATCATTCGTTCACACATGCATCCAAGGCTCCTGCACGACACCACACCCACATCTCCACACCCTCTCCCGGACAATCGGATGCCTCCCATCCCTATCGTCGGCCCCCCGCGTCTGCAGCCAAAAAAAGGCACCCCTGCGCAGCACCTGCTCTACACGCCCCAATCACAGCGCGCGCACCCGATTCGAGAGATCAAGCTCGGAGCTGCTGGCCTGCGGAGATGTCGGAAGGAAGATTTCTACACCTGCGTAAGGGGAGGATGATTGGGTGCGTTCGTGCGTTTGTGAAATTCAGCGGGCGGTCCCGAGGATGAGGGCGGGCCGACCCAGCTGACACACGCCACTATGTTTCCGAATAGTGGGGTTGGGGGACTCGTTGCGTGCGTGAAGTATACAGACAGACGGACAGCTACCTCCCTACCTACCTACCTAACCGGGGGCTTCGAGATTTGAAGGGGGTGGGTTTGTTCTCGGGGAGAGTGTTGCTTTGCGTGAAGGCTATGCTGTGAGACAGTATAAATGTTGGATCCATGACGATGACTTGGCTGGCAACTGGCGAGCCGGAAGCTGGGATGGAGAAAGCATGAGGGCTCGAAAGGGGGGGGACGAGAACGGCGGGCATAATCATCGGACAACCTGCGTTTACATGGCAGCGCGGGCGGTAAATGGGAGGGACTTGTTGGTGGTGATTGATGGTGTCTGTTTTTCCAGAGAATGTCGGCCTTGCAGCTTGGCATGGTATGGTGATGATTCACACGTTGATGGAAGTGAAGGACGGCCTATTTTGTTCATCGAGCGCGGCTGGTAGATCAGCCTGTACCTTCACTACCTTAGACCGGGCTCCGTACGTTCTACACTCTGAAACCTTCAAAGCTTCGCCCGTACGCTGCCTTGGGACCAATCATCCCCGCAGCTCATCCACCGTAGTATTTGCTCGATCCCAACATCACCGGTGTCCGCCCAACGCAACCCCTTTCTTGTTCCAACACTCCTTCCGCGGGTCCTAGCCGGACACCCGGAGCAGGATCACCAACAGTTCGCGTCTGTTCAGCCGGCCCGGACGAGCAGAATCGGAGGAAATACCGCATTCCGCCCAGCTATTCAAGCCGGCGCGGACCCGACCCCTTCAATAGGTGTTTGTCTGTTGGGGCCATGTGCAGAAGGAGGCATCTGGTCGAGGAAATAAAATGTGTCTGTTCAGCCTATGGGTGACGGTCCCACCGGAGCGGTATGGGCTTCCGTGTGTCGGTGCGTCTAGACGACGGTTCCACGAAAGAATAAAGATGGTCTCATGACCCGCCATGTCTTGTGCATCCCCAACCTGCTGATGGCCCAGTTTCCAGCCAAATGTTTCGCAGCGATCTCTCACGCGACTGTTACAGAACAACCGCATGATCCCATTCAAGTATTCTCACGTGCTGTGAGATTGTTGGTGCCCCCCGAAGCCGTTGGCTATCACGTATTCACAAGGATTTATGTGCTCAAAGCCGCAGAAGCCGACGACGTTAATGTTAGGGTTTTGGGTGTGGTAGAGAGTACCGAGTCGAGTTCCCTTAGTTCCTTCTGACGATAATGGCCTCTTTAGGGACGATGGATGTCGAAGGGGAACAGCAAGTGGCGGTTCTGGAATCATAGCATAGATAAAGTGACGTTGATTACGATCACAGTCACTCTACTAGAGTAGACTTCCTTGACATGGTATATCTCAATAAGGGCTCCGTTAGCAAAATACACCTCCGCGAAGTTAAGACGCGGCGTATCTGTGAGACATGCGCTACCAGCGCGCGATGCTTTGCCCAGAGATGCCGTGACGATAGTTCGAGCGACTGTCGGCGACTGACGGCATCGAGCGTGGTTTGAATGCTGAATCGGATCGAGCGAACGATGGACACTGCCTCAAGAAGTAAGGTTCCTCATCTGCAAAGCTGATACGGTGCTTGAGCGGCACAAACACCCCGGCCAACTTCTGCAAGTGGTTCTGAACCCGATGCTCCAAGCGTGATGAAGGATGAAGATGTAGGTCCTGAAAAAGAGACTTTTCAGGTGTGCGGAACTTCTGGCATCGATTCGACATGGACGGCCTTCGAATCTGCGCACCAGAGGCGCAGTGTCGATCGATAGGTAGTGTCGATACACGATCAGTATGTGGTGGATCGGCCGCCATTAGACATTATCCCTCCCTGTGACTCCCCATCACCTCCTCCCACCTCTATCCACCCTCCTATCTAGCCCTTCCACTCTGCTTCGAAAACCCTTGACAATATCTCTGATATGCCTCACTTTGTCGAGCTCGACTTCCATCTCATCGATCTGCCGTAAAATCTCTCTGAAGCGCGCGCACTCTGCCTCTGCAGCTGCCATGGCATTACCGGCGCGTGCGGATTGTGCAGAGATGGATATCTGCGTCTGTTGGGTGAGCTGTGGACAGAGCGCGTCAGCCAGCTTCCCGTGGGTGATACAACGGTGATACAGTGGCAAACATGAGGTAATGACAAGCCACGTGTTGCGATTGGACAAGAAAGTCCAACCACGGTAATTCAAACCACGAGGGGCTGACCGCACACAAAACCCAAATTTAAGACAGATACGGAAAACAAGTGAACAAAGGTGGAAGGACAAGACCTAAACCTACTCACCGCATCGACCCTCCCTTGTATGGCCAACATCAGTCGATCAAAATGCTGCCCCAACGCCGACAAGCTCCCCGGATCCAGCATCAGTCTCCCCTGCCCACTAGACGCGGCACTGGTTCCTCTCGATGAGCTACTGTTCCGGGCGTTCCCTCGCCCGCGGACGGAGCTGGCGGAGGAGTGGGCTTGTAGTGCGATTGCTTGATGTTGGCGCAAGATCTGAATTTCCGCGGCGGAGAGGCCGAGTTGCGTATCCGGGATGGAGGTGGGAAAGGAGGTGGTCATGGAGGGTTACATGGTCTGCTCGGGGCGGTGGAAGGGGAAGAGTATTAGTTTTGAGGGAGGTCGAGGTGCAGGCGCAGTCGCAATCGCGGTAGCAGTCGCAGTTGGAGAGGGTTGGAAACCTGTAATGCCATGTGTACGGAGCGAGTGGAGGTTGGGCACCGATGTTGGGTGCATGTAAGGCGGCGATTCTTTACGTGAAACGCGAGATTAAGGTAAGGTGAGCGTGAAACGGGCTAAGCAAGTTCGGGTTGTGGGGTATCAAGGGTCATGGGGCATCAGTAGCGCCGTAAGTTTCCTCGACTCCGGAGCGGCCAGAATCGTCCAGGATGCAGGCAATCAGGTACTGGGACACTGCACCAGCCTCGCCAGTCTGGCCAGTGTCGAGTTTCAGTTTGATTGGTGCGTCATGAAGGGTAAGGTAACAATACTGTAATGTAATGCCCCTGAACGTTACATGCGATAAGACGACACCGTCGGCACCGTCGGCACCGTCGGGGCACGTCTGGAGAAGAGCTGATCGATCTGGACGCAAATGCACGTGCTTGGTAATAGGCTTACTGGCTATCGATAAAGCCAAAATCTCGGGGGCAGCCTCCGAACGTGTGCCGTCGGCTTTCTTGCACTGGCCCAGCCGTGACTACGGCCCAAGTCCGAGCCTTTACGCGCGGTCCGTGGCAGCGGCTTTGGCACCTCTCCTCAGTATTGGTCCGGTCTGGGTTTCAGTGTCCTCGAAAACGCGAGCCTGCGAGTGCTCCATCACGTTAGGGCTTGTCCCACCGGAACGGGTCCGGCGTGCCCACGCTTCGATGAGCCACACCAACACTGACTACCTGAAAGGGCTGGAATGCTGTCGATGGTCGCTGTGCGAGGCCATCCTATCCGTAAGCGGATGTGACGCCTTTTGAATTCGCCAGCATTTGCTCCTTTCATCGTGCTGATCCTCGGCTGTCCCAGTGGATGCATAAGGTAAACAAAATCCATGAAAATTGCCGTCCATAGCGGCTTTCAGTAACCGATGTCAATTCGTCAACCTTGCTGGTTGGCGAAGCTGCAGGAAGCCGTCCTGTCTCCTATTTCGTCGGCGTCGGGAAGGTGCGAGGACGCGTTGAGCGATCAATACTCGATGCTCCGCATGTGGTTGGTTGATTCGCAAGGCACATTGCAGCCAACATGGCAAAACTCAGTTGCAGCATACGAATAAAGGCTATGAGGAAAACGCCACCCGTGTTACGTATGTGAGCTGTGTATTCCCCACGATCACAAGAGCCGATGGTAACGTCAGGGGATGCCGTTTGAGGCTAGCCAAGTGTACGATTCTTGAGCGGCTGAACGAGAAATCGTCAAGCCTTGTGGTAACTGCTCCGGCTGATGGATGTGGGACTCTATGCTTCCTGTAGCACAGCACGTTCTGGCCCCGTCGCATACTGCTCTTGGCGATGGGGGTAGGACTTATCGGTCCTTTTGCAAACATGATTGAGAAGCTGCTTATTGTTACCTGCAGCGGTCAGGTTCAAAATAATGCCCGTGCCTTGGAAGGTAGACGTTAACTTTGTCAGATCTAGGTCAAGGTGCTCCTTCTTAAAGGAAGATAGCACTCAGACTCAACGCACAATCATTGTGGTGCTTCCAATTTGTGGAGCCATGTGTAGCTCATCAGCAGTATGATTGAAAATGTGAGGAACATATTCCTTCCCATTTAGCCCAGCAATGGCTGATCCTGTGAGAGAGTGACTAGTCGGAGTATAACTGTGAGGACGATATAGCCAAGTAGGATAATGTGTAAAGGAAAGATAATACTAAAAACGTTCGGTACTATGATCCACACCCCACTGAACTAGCGTCAAGGCCTAAGGGTTTTCTTTTTGCGATCTGAGAAAGGGGCTACATTATGCTCCCTGTTGCAGGCATCGCACTCGGGACGGAGAGCGTGCGTATCAATCCGAACAACATACATGAGTCTGTTCACAGCTCTGAGCGCTAAATCTATCACGCACCTTACATATTGGCAATGTGAAACACTGCTGCATTGCGGCATGTGCTAGAAAGTCTTTCAGTTCAGTTGCAGAAACTTGGATCTCACTTCTCAACTGCTTTGCAGTGCCGTTCACGTAATAACACGGGAGAACGTCGTGCATCCGAAACCTCGCCTGCATCATGTAGCTTTCCTATCGACAACACGTTCGAAGGGTGCGGAAACTGTATGGAAGAAATGGACAGTTGAACGTGTGTGCCTCGTGGAGACCCGCTGCCAGGTTATCAGTGCAAATAGATGGTGTCAAGCTTAAGGTAGGGAGAGATGTGTCAGCACTCGCTCTGCAACATGACGTTGGTGGCGAGACCCCATATTGGTCACCCGACTGGTAGGCAGTCCTTGAGTTTCGGAATGTATGCATGTGGTTGGTTGGTAGGTATGCAAACCTTTGCTGAGCACCAGACCTGCGCGAAACCCTAGAGTAACGTGCCACAGCAACACCAGAATCCCAGGGTTAGTAGGGTTGAGAACGTGAGATATTACTGGCGGGGACAACGCACCGAACTGGTGGGCAAACCGGTGGTAGAGTTTAAGGAAGTCTCGACATGATCTGCACCTCCCGCTCGATCTTAGGATGTCCAAGCGCTTGCCCCTGCTTATCCATCTTGTCGGATTCAAGACCCCGGATCCCTACGCGGATCTTATAAGATCACAGAATGTGGGAATTTGGGAGTGTTTTCAGTCTCCACAACCGTGTGTCAGGCTGTCAGCAGAGTTTGACAGTTGACAGCTGCGTGTCTACCATGGGAGATACAGACGTGGAGTCATGCATGCACACTGCCACGAGATCGAGATTTGTAGAAGGAGAAAGGATCCGGCACTAATGCAAAAAACATCAAAAAGAACTGATCATGCATACTGAGGGCCCAAGACGAGGTGAAAATCGGTGGAGGCCGTCTATCAGAGTTTCACCAAAGTCTTTTATAAGAACCTAGCAAATGCGGTTTGATTCCCGTCGATAGAGCTCTGTGGGCATCCAACTCGATATCGACATAGGCTCCCATCAATGGCTCCGTCCAGGATACGCCGAGAGTACGCTATGTGCAGATATCTCCATTGGTAGAAGAGCCCATGTAAATCTTGCAAAACGTCATAAGAGACCGAGCACCCCTGAGTACCGACATACGGATCGATTATGTGGCGCTATGCTTAATATTGTGATGCCGGTCGTTGGTAACTAGAGCAGGATTCTCCGTGAATCTGAGTGCTTGGCTCCAGAGCCCGAAGCCAACCATAACAGGTCCGGTACGGCGGTACTGCTAACCTCGTATCCTGCCACCTGCTGTTGCATATTTAGGGCGGCCCTAAGCAAGGGTTAAGACCGGCTCGATGGGCACATTTGGGTCAGAACTACCAGAATCCCCTGTCTTGAACGTGTACCTAGCGGCCGCTCTCGCGCATGTAACTGTGGCACGATGTGAATCCGATAGACAGAACCTGTGACTTGTCCCATCCACGGTGCACCGGTTTCTTCCCTGACACCGGCCGTGCGCGGAATCTGTTCACACCGAGCATCAGGTACAGCAGGGAAATTGGGAGAAGACTGACATGTCCCGGGTTTAGGAAGCCGGCAATGATGGCCTTGGTCTTCGCAATCGTCTGTGCAGCCGCGTGAAGGAAGACGTAGTGAGAACGGCTGGTTGCAGATCCCGTCCACTACTGTCGATCGCTAACAGGGAGATAGCTTCGGATGATCTAAGATCATGCATTATTGATTATTGGCAGCGAATAGTGATGGGCGTAGACCAATTTCGAGGTCACCTTAGGAGCACAGCTAGAGCCGCTGTGGCAATCACCTTTCGTAGCCGCCGAGCGAGCCCAACATTCGATCATATGAGCCCTCTTCTTCTCTCTCGCTGTCCGTCTACCTCTGCACTTGGAGTCAGTCATCATCCAACGAGCATTCCTTCGTCGGTTGGTGCCGTATACGTAGCAGCACCTGATCGCAATGGAGCCAGGTTGGTCTTGATCTTACGAAAGAGGGTCTCGGCCCTTGAAACGTGCGAGGCAGAGTCTCAGGATCTGCAAGTGATGTGCCGCTGTCGCGTGCAGGCGTGTATCACGATCTGGAGATTTCCCTCGGGTAGAAGCAGCTTCGCATGGCTTATTCCCTAGCTGCATGTCTGATCGCCGTTGCTTCCAACCTCATCCCTACCTCCCTGGCGGCCTAAGGAGCCCCTCGAGCCCTCTGATGCTGCAGCTGCAAGCTTGCAGGAACGGAAAACCCATACCCCCGTGCCCTCTGCTTGTTCACCCTATTTTAGACCACTCACCATCCACCCGCGGCTCACCAATAAGGCCTGAGCAGAACAAAATGGGTCCCTGTTGCACCTGCTTCTATGCAATGTATCGTGTATCGTGTCTGACCTTACACCAATGAGACACCACGCCCGGCGTGCCGTGCCCTGCTTTGAGTTCAGCCCCGCCATGGGCCGCCAGGATCACGGGCGATCATCGATGACCTCGGGACCGGAAAACAGTCCAGTGGATCCTCCCTGGGGGCGTGCCCGTGCCTGTTTACTCGGAGCACAGGAGCATCGGACGAGCACGCATCAACCACGGCCCCTGCTCACACAACGCTGACTGGCTTCAGCGGGCGTTGCCGCTTGCGTACTGTACCCCAACATTGCACAATGCGTGCGGTAAGTCTGCTGCACCGTGAAAGCCATCCATCCAGAGCATCCAGATCTCCGTCTCACCTATCAACCTGGCGCACTGCTCTCTCCGGGAACCCCCCTGATACCTGGAGATATAAAAGCATAACAGACACCGAGCATCCCCTGCGCTAGGGTTGGAATCGTTATTCCAGAAGTCTGCCACCAGCCCTCGTTCATGCAATCGTTTGCTGCACTCTGTGCAACCGAGCACTGCGCCAGGCCCGCCTGTGTCGACATCGGCATCGCCGTGCCATCTGGTCATCGCCCGCCGCCGTGGGGAGTGGCTGCTCTTCTCACTTATTCCCGTGGATCCAACGGCTCTGTATCTTCCACGGGCCTGTGCGGAACGTACCTCGGCCGCACCGCCGTCTCTGCCACAGGAATGGATGCTCGTCCCTCACGGTAGTGTCGATCAGCCGAAGCCTTTGAAGCTACCCACCGAGGTGGGCCACCCAACTCCCAGAGTCTCCTCCCTGCCACCGGCCATCCGCCAAGCTATTTAGATTTGCGCCGGCATTAATCCTTGCTCGGCCCGCGAGTTCGACAGCAATCAGGTCTTAGCGAGGCACCGACGCAATCCATTCTCCCAAGGGTGCTGGCGTTGGGCCACCGTCTTTGAACGTTCGCAGCGCCCACCCCCCCAAGCCCCCGTCCCCCTTGCCGGCGGACCCAAGTCCTGACTCGCACATCCCCCGTCACCCAAAGGCGATCCCCCTGCACGTCTTTGCCCTTGGACAGCGGTCCTTGCCCCAGGGTCTCCACAGCGAAGCTGCAGACCATATCACTCTGGGCCTCCTGCGCAGCGTCCACGTACTGACTACTGCGCGGCAGCTTCTGACGGTCTCGTAGGCTCCCACTCCTTGAACCTACCCGACAGCAGCTTGGAGACCGTGATAACGGAAGCGAAGTAACAGACGCTCCTCAGCCCCTGTCCTGACGCGGTGGGGGAGAACGAGCAGCCCCGACTTGGGAACGGGGATGCGCACCGTTTGGCCAGCCATTGGAGATTTGCCTGGGCATGGTACGAGCACGCCTGGGTGACCGCAGCAGCATTTGCACACCTTTGCAGTTGCTCATCCGGGAGGGTTGCTTCACTTAAATATCAACTCTCTCAGCCGGCCTCGGTACAATATCAGACATTCCTTCTCAGCAAGCCCATCATCAATGTCAGCGCCGTTGATCCTGCAACCTGCGAAGCCTGTAATTGCCCCCGTCGGGCTCCTAGAGAAGCGGTGGAGGTCTACATAACCTTCCTTCTCTGTATTCTGTAATTGTTCCTGAAAATACACGGCTTGTCTTCGCAGCTTCTATTCACGGGCACCTGACCAAGCGCTTTTCTCACCAAAGTATGAATCTCTCCAACTTGGTTCATGACACCCGTCACCACCACCACCATCCCCATTCTCAGCCTCAGTCTCAGTCTCAGCGCCAACGCCATCATCCGCACGCTCAGTCAATCCGGACTCGGCCAATTCCTCGCTTCGATGCGCACCCAGAGATGGGATTAACGGCAAGTCCGTACAGCAGTCACCCAACCGAGAACTCAACATACACCGGCTCCCCGCAGCCTCCACCATCGCCACCTGTCGAGGACCCTAATACCAAGTGCACATTACCCTCCATCCAAAGTCTGATCGGCATGGCAGATGGATCCCCATCGACGAGTCGTGATCAGCCAGGTGAGCTCTTGAAGATTCACAGTGCAATGAGAACTTTCACTGATTGTGCCTTCCAGCTGAAGCAGAGAGGCCGTTGGCCCAATCGCAGGCACCGCAGCAAGGAGAAAGTAGCCAGCAAGCTCCAGACTACGCTTCGCAGCCATATGGTCAACCTAGTGTGAGCAACTCCAGGGCACTGCCGCCAACCCCTCCTCTACGGCCGGATTCTGGTTTTGACTGCTCCTACCAGTCCCCATCCGCGGCCTCTTCGCATTCCTCCACTTCCGCTCCATATTACGGCAGCGCTATCAACAACCTGGAACCTCATCAGCAGCGCCAGTCTTTACAGACATCGTCTCTGAACCACCACTCTGTGCCTCCACAAGCGTCGCAATCCCCCTACGCGACATCTGCGTATGTCTCCTCGCCCAGCGCGATATCAAATTACTCGTACCCTTCGCCAAATCACCCACCTCTGCCAAGCTCTGCATTGAACTACCAACGACCGCTTCCCTCATCTTTTCCGCCACCCGGTGTTTCTGGGGCCATTAATCCTTCTGTACAGAGTGCCCACCAGAGCGAATCGCCAGTCGACCATACAAACCCTTGGCAACATCACCATTACATTTCCCCATCCTCGTCAGCGGCCTTCGCAGGCCAATCACAAGACCGATACATCTGTCAAACCTGCAACAAAGCGTTTTCACGGCCGTCTAGCCTACGAATACATAGCCATTCGCACACAGGAGAGAAGCCGTTTAAATGTCCGCATGGTGGATGTGGTAAGGCCTTCAGTGTAAGGAGTAACATGAAGAGACATGAGAGGGGCTGCCACGGTGGCGGAAGCCCAGGAAGTGTATAGATTGGGCGAGTTTCATGCCTGCTTTCTCATCCATACAGTTCTCACACACCGCGGTTGTAACAACGACACGCCGACGGCTACGGACCTGTTTTCGTTCTGCCTTCCTTGTTCTCACCGCGACCCAAAAATGCTTCGACGTTCTACAATACCCCCTACTGCAGTATACCAAGCGATTTCACAAGGGAACATTAGCGGCGTCATGGGATTCATGAGACTCTGTCGATATTTGGGCTTTTTTCCCATGCCATGAACCGAGAGCGCTGGGTCAATCATATGTTCTATGTTCTTATGTTCTATGTTCTGTGTTCTATGTTCTGTGTTCTATGTTCTATGTTCTATGTTCTATGTTACACAGAGATGCTGGTTCATCGCAATCTACTTCTCCCGAAGCGAGAAACCACAACCAGAGACGAATTGCGCCGTTTCAACTTCATCAAGGTCTTTTCGAAATTGATCATCATAAGGACCAACAACAAACAGTTGTGCTGATGCTAACTCGAAACTGTGTCCTTTCTCAGCTGTTCCCCAAAGCGCTCGAAAAGTTTCTCACATCTTCCCCAGCATCATCTTCATGCGAAGTCTTCCAAGCCATAACTCCCACACGGGCGCTTCCTGCTTTGATTAGAACATCATGCTGAAGGCCGTAGGATATCGCTCAGGATGCCATTTCCAACTTTTAGGCCTGCTTTTGTTACTACTGCCAACTGTCTAAACACTTGCATTTTTGGCTAAGCACTGTTCGAGTGTCGATCAAAATCCAACAGATTTCGAAGCGATCGGATGTCTTGACCATGTCGGTAGTTCTGTCAACTAATCGCGAAACCAAGTGGCCTTTTCAGCTGCAATGGGACTTGACAACGTCAGACCTCAAGGGGCCTCTTCATGCCGTCCGTTCTCAGAGTAGCGACCTGGTACCCGGTTTTGCGAATGCCGCTAAGAAACTGCAGCAGCGCTGGCACACTTTGCAGTGAAAAAGGAATTACCTGTCCCAGTTTTTTCATGGCAGAATCTTGCTTGCAAGTGAACATCTGATCCTCCCGTCTCAAAGCATAGCCTCCCTGATATCGCGTGCCTGGGCCGTCCGTGCCTGGGCGTTCCACCTCGAGCGATGGGTGCCTCGGCCCGGCATAGGTAAGATAGTGGGATCAGACTCCACAAGCAAAGGTCTTCGAGGCCTGAATTCGCATTGCTTCCCATGTTCTCGTCGGCTGACGGGGTCGAGGGCGAGGAAGGGGATGAGAGCAGCTGAAGTTGGGTATCATGTTCGCATGCCTAGCACACCAACCTGATTGAGCTGGGTCGCACAAAAGTGGTGGCGTCTGGAAATTCCCGCGGAGGTCCCGAGGCGGTTTTTCCCACACTCATCGCGATTTTTAATGTTATTGAAAAGCTTTCGCGTTCGAGCAGGGTGCTGACAGTGCAGATAACGTATGAAGATAGGGGTAAAACTTTGCGCTCGATTGCAGGGACTGTCTGCACTGGCCTGCATTATCGTTCTGCGCGGCGCACCACGTGCATTGTCACACAGCCCTCCGGTCTTTGATCGTTGCTGACGATCCTCTGCCAAACAAACACCCTTTGGCCATGAACGGCCCAGGCCCTGTCGTTGCTTTCAACATTTCAGATTGTGAAACGCAATGCCGCAGATTTCGATATTTGAAATCCCAAAATCCTTCTGTTAACTTACTCGGTGCCAGTTCTATTTCTGCCATGGTTACACAATACCCCTTTCCCGATATATTTTCCGTGGTGCGAGTCAAGAATCCGCCCATTCTTTCCGTTGCACATATCTTCCCGCTGTCGTTGCAGGTGTGATTCGGCAATCGTCGAGGCACAGCCGGCCGATACGTCCTATTGACGCGTAGACGCATGATTCCTGCTCTTCTCTTACCGTCCCTCATGCCTGTACCGTCAACCAGCGCACTGTCTGCGCCATCGTGCCTACTTTCAGCTACCTGCTCACTGCTTGTTGACGAGTGAAAATAGAACGCTTAGCTGTCAACAGGGCTTCAGTTAGACTGCTGTCTACGGAATCTTGAAGAACCCTAGTCTCCCTCCTTTGCCTTTCCAATGCTAGATCGCAATCTACAGAATCCTTGAAGCAAACCAGCTTCTCCTCTTTGTCAATCTCACGCTAGACCATAATTTACAGAATCCTTAGAGCAAACCAGCTCCTTTCCTTTATCTCTCCAACGTTAGACCGCAATCTACAGAATCCTTGGAGCAACTCAACTTCCCGTCTTCGTCTCTCCAATCCCAGCCCGTGTTTTACCCAACCCTTGGAGCAACTCAGCTTCTCAGCTCTCCGTCTGCCATGCCAATGCCCATGTCAATGGAGGCTCGCCACACTAATCCAGCGCACGCAACAAGCCTTACCACACTCATCCAGCGCACGCAACAAGCCTCACTACATTAATCGAGCATACGCAGGAGCCAGCTTCCCACATCCTCCAGCTTCCCACCCTTCCGGGACCCCTTCCGACACAACCCCGTAGGCGATCATCCCAACCGAGGCTTCAGCACATTCAAACCAAGGGCCTCACACATCCAAATCGAAGACTCCCACACGTCCAAACCCAGACCTGTCATGAATCCGACCCCAAACCTCCCACACATCCCTCCCAAGCCTCTCACCCATCCAACCCCAGACTCCCACACATTCCAACCCCAGACTCCTACAGCCCCGACATCTCCATTCCCAAGCCTGAAGCAACACCACCACCATAGCATCCCTCACCCGGCGCGTCTTCCGACTCTTCAACAACGATCTTCTCAAGACCTCGGACAACACCACCCACCGTGTAAATTGCTAGAGCTTACAGATCTCCAGACCCTTCTACTTCGAGGAGTTCCCGAATGTCGCTTTTTTCCGTTGCTGACGTATACGAGACTTGAGAAGCCGTCATTTGCTTTAGGTTACAAGCCCGAACAGTACGAGTGTTTGTTGAACGGTCTGACTATGAACGGTAGTGGCGAGTATTGCCGATGAGGATGACGTCGTGGATGGGTTCGAATGGATGGGTTGCATGCAGCGCCTGTGAGATACTTGGGTCAGGATATCGTGGGTAGGTGGATGGAGATGAGATGGATGGGTTGGGTTGGATGGATCTATTGGACCTGTTGGGTCCTTTGAAGGGTTGTAAATGTATGTTCAAAAGGCGATAGTAAGTGTGAATTTCAAAGGCGATATCAAACCATGGTCGGGATACAAGCTCTAAATACACGGTCCATGCTTATCTCGTGTTAAAGAGAGGCTACTACGCGCGAGGTGAGGGGGCAAACGGGTGGGAAGAGTAAATCTTGGGAGTAGATAAGAATACTCACAGATTTCGAGATCGTTTGAACAAATGATGCGGCAGTCATGGAACAGCCAGCATGTACATATGAGTGTCCATGCAGCAGACAATCTGGAGATGAAGCTCGGTGGATAGGTTTTTCGCAGACTGTACACGAACGCCACATGCAAACCAAAGAAAAATCTCCCCTTCGATCCATCTAAGCCCTCGTAGCTTTTCCACCTTCAAGCAAGATCAAGACACGCACGGATGCTCTAAGGTCCTACTTCCACCGTCGGATAGCCCGTACGATTCCCATCTCCACCATGCAACTTGCTCCCACCTCCATATCTGCCCTCCCGGTTCGATGCGTTTAGGTGGTTGGGTTGGGGTTCATCTGGATGGTCCTCGTCAGTTTCATCTTCCTATTGGTTTCATCTCGTGGGTTTTTGCAGAGATGCACAGATCGACTCGTGTATGAAATCGACTGAGGATGTTAAAGCAGTAGAGTGTATCCATACCTTCCTCTTTCCTCCGGTCATAGTAACGTTTACGAAGCGGCGAGTGTATGTTATTCTCTTCTTCGCACGACCCTTGGGGGTCTTCTTCTTCTCCTGGGGTTCGACCTGCATCATCATCACATCAGCCAGTGTTCCTTTTCACTTTTATCGCACGGAAGCAACAAGCCGTTGTGGGAGCTATGGAGCGCAGCGGATTCTGCCACGCGGGGGGTTTGCCGAGATGTAGACATGCGGAACGGTTGAAGAGTGGTGAGATTTACCTTGGGAGTCTGCGACTTGACTTTCCCAGCACGCGCAAGGGAGCCATGCACCTTGCCCATGGCTGCGGTTCGAGATTGTTGGATGTATGTAGGTCGAGCGGATTTTTCGTTGTCTAGCTAGAAGTGGCGAGTGTCACAAATTAGCCAAATGTGCCCAGAGACCTGATTCCGGCCATCCAGATAGAGTCTGTGCAAACGGGTACCTGGCATGGGATAAGGAAGTAATACGTACTCTTTGTCTAGATGAAGCTGATTGCGCTTTTCGGGGTTGTGGTCGAAGATGGAGTCACAGAGATGTGGTTTGTCGAGCGATCGCTTAGCCAACTGATTACTAAGCCCTCAGGGTCAAGCCCTTCATGCCCGGGTGGCTTATACAACACTTAATATGCCCCTTATGCCTCGGAGATTCATAGTGCAAGAAGTCCAGACATATCACTTTCCAAACTCTACACAGGCTTAAGTAGATAGATTTCTACATTTGATCATATGACAAAATACCACGTAACCGGCGCCACGCCCACGGGCAGATCCATCAAGCAACCCAGTCTGGCATTGTCTGAACACCATGCCTATTTCAGCTCTGAGCCTTGATTCTTCTGGCGGATCTTGCAATGGTAGACCTACCGGCTAATCCTGCTTAGCACGGCACATTAACCGGCACAGCACCCGCTCGACCCGCTTTGCGGGATCTTATCCTTGGTTCGATTTCAGATCTCATCCTTCTCCCACCCAATCTCCACCGATTCCTCCTCTTTCCAACCCTTTTCCCCCGGCAACCTTACCACCTCCACCTCGTGCATGCTGACGTTCCTCCACACTCCCTCTGGAATCCATCCGATATACGCTCGATCCCCAAAGCCTCCAATCCAATAAATCTCCTCCACCACCAGCCGTGCCCAATAGCTCTCATGGATCTTGTTTCCAGGTGTCCAAGGCTTCGCGTCTGGATGCCTGTCCAAAAAGCACCCGCTCACATTGTGCGCTTTCGCCTCGGCAGAAGAAAGAGCTTCGATATGCCCAATCAAAGAGAAGCGCGGGAGGTTCGCAGCAGAATAAGTGTAGGGATCTTCGGCGGGCGGCCGCGTCGATGGCGGAGGGGCGTGGTAGCGTAAAGACAAGGTGATGTTGCTGCCAGCTGCAGCGTTTTTGAAGGATGTGGCTATGCTGATCGCTAATATAGTGGGGTCCGACTCGTATGGAGGACAAGCGGCATAGTAATCCATCAGGCCGATGGGGGAGCCACCCAGATCGGAGGGCCGGTTCTCCGAGATTGCGTGGTGAGAGGGGAAGACTGTAGAGAGTGTGGCAATGGAGGATAAGTGAAGGATACGACGAGCAAGAACGGCGGAGTCATGGATCGAAGGAATGCGAAAATTGTCGGTGGATGGTGGGTTGGAGAAGACATATTGGAGGGCTTGCCTGGTGTTTGCTGCAGCGAAGGGCACGAGAAAGAGGGGGAGGAGAGTGTGGAAATGCATGGGGGTTGGTGGCAAGATAGAAGACGGTTGTAGGACTAGTAATAGTAGAGGGTTCAGATGGCGAAAGTCCGCACTTTTTGATTATGTCCCTGGAAAGTGCATGTCTAGAGTAAGGTAGCTTGTGGATGATGATGCGATCACAAGATGCTTGGCGTCAACACTTCGTTATCGATTACCTATCCTGGCCATAGCACTAAGCGCGTTTAGCGCGTCGTGAGCCTCGAAAAGTATCTGAACCTACCACAACCACAAAATATTGAAACGAGATCTTAGTAACATGAATATGTCCATCTAATTGGATGAGTGCCTATCTCCGCCATATTGTACCCGCCTGACCATACTTCGATTGCAGTCAGCGATCGTCCGTATACCAGCCAAGCCCATGCTTTGGTCGAGATCCTAGGTTTCTCTGTCAGTACCTGCTCCTTGAAGCCTGTCCGATTTCAACCACTTACCGCCAGAATGCCTCTTACAGCATCCCTCGCACCGAGCTTGCCTCCGATGCCCAGGCCGTACACAAATGGCCTCCCAATCAACACGCCCTTCGCTCCCAAACACAACGCCTTGATGATGTCAACACCGGTCCTGATGCCGCTGTCAAACAACACCGTGATCTGATCCCCTACTGCCTCCACAATTTCCGGCAAAACCTCCAAGCTCCCTACTGCCCCATCTAGCTGCCTCCCACCATGATTACTGACGATGATCCCTTGCACGCCAGCTTCTACCGCCATCCTCGCATCCTCGACATGTTGGATACCCTTTAGAACGATCGGTCCATCCCATTCTCTCTTCAACAGTTCCAGCTGATCCCAGGTGTGAGCGGCGCCGGAGAAGACATCGGCTTCCCATTCGCGCGAGGCGAGGAAAATGTCGTCTTCGACCTCTTTGCTATGTTTCTCGGTAAACTTTCGGCGGAATACCGGATCACTGAACCCGGTCTGGTCACCTATGCCGGAAGCGAATGGAACCTGGGAACGCCGCTGTGAGTTCTATGTGGCAATAGCGTAGCGTAGGGACATACATAGGCATTGTCCAGGTCCCACGGGCGCCAGGAGAGGGCCCAGGTGTCTAGAGTGACTACCAAGACTTTGTAGCCACATTTTTTGGCACGGTTGAGAAGCTTCATACACAGTTCCGGTCAGTAGCGGTCCATGGCATTCAGGAGACAGTGTGACTGTACAGAGATTGTGATTTCGTCATCCTGTCCAAGACTATCAGCATGTATATCTCAGCCTGCCTCGATATCCCACGTACCTGTGGCCAGTACAACTGATACCACCTCGTGCCGTCTCCGCTAGCCTTTGCGACGTCTTCAATACTGCTACTGGACGCTGTACTAAGGATGTATGGCACTCCTATTTCAGCCGCTACCTCGGCCACACCGACCTCTTTGTCCTGATGAAAGATCGTCTGGACCCCTACAGGAGCAATAAGGACGGGCGAGTCGAGCTTCTCCCCAAATATCTCTACGGTAAGGTCCCGATGGGTAGTCGGTCGGAGCATGCGGGGGATCATCTAAGAATAGGGAGCATACTGTTAGTGTGACTGTTTGAGATTCTGGACAATCGCATCAAGCAAGCAACCCGATCACCCAATTATGCAAGCAGTGCGTACCTTCCACTGTCTGAAAGCCAATCGATTCGCATCCATGGTAGCCCTCTCGCCCGCCCCGCCAGCAACATAATTGAAGCTCCTCGCGCCCATGTACTTCTTAGCCTGTTCCTCGAGCTTGTTGGGATCCGTGGTCACCGTAGGCAATTTGTTATTGAGTAGGCCGTCCCCGTATATCTCCATTTGAAATTTGCCATATTTGCGGCCTCCTTCCGGATGATCAGGGTGCGGTTGGACTTGAGGCATTGTGTGAGGATTGGGCAAAAGAAGGTGGGCCTCGATCAAGTGCCCAATGGGGGATGTTTGTGTGTCTAATATGTGAAGCTTGCATTGTGAATGATGCTACAAGTCCTCCTTATATCATTCTACCCCGATCGTGCCCGATCACGGCAATAGTGCCCGTTGTGTGGAAGTGCTACTCCGAAATACCCCACCAACTGTTATCGGCGAAACAAACTTCGTCCAATGGTGCCGAGGCTCCTGCTGCACGCGCTTCGGTGCCTAATTTACATCTATCTTATGAGACCTTGAAAATAGTCTCACTCGTAACGGTTATCGGAATAGATCTACTACTTCCAGTGCAAGTTTCGTTGTCAATGTTTTCTCACTGCGCAACTGCATACAAGGTAGTCTCCTCGGTGGGCAATGAGTACTTGAAGATACGGAAGAAATAGTATATAACACGGCAGTTCTTATTCTAATCCTTGCTCAGTACCAGTATCATAACACACCTCATAAGTAAAGGTAGCTGAAAAGCGACTGTCCACTTTTAGCCGCTAGATGCTGGCATAGCCGCTCTTCTCATCGATATGGCGGTACCTCGTTTGCTCAGCCCGACTCCTTAACACCATGAGGGTACAGAGCAAGAGAATGACATCAAGCGCTGTCAAAGGTCAGAGGGTCTCATGCCTCGGAGCATTGCGGACTCGAAGCGTACCAACGATGCCGAACATGGCAGTAAATACAAGGTCGAGGAATCCGTTGGCGTAATTGCTAAACGGCCCTACGCATCCAGGCTTCTGCGCAGCCACCACCGCGTCCGTGCAGAAAGCGTCCTCCTGAAATGGCGGACTCGTACTGCTAAGATAGCCACAGCAGCTGAACTGAGTCTTATTACTACCAAAGAAGTTCTTCGAGACAGCACTGTTTGCTTACCCTCTGTTGCAACAGGCTTTGCATGTCCACACTTTCACGGCCCCAGAGGACACCCAGATTTGCCCGAATTCTGAGAGTCTGGAACCATATGTCTAGACCGAGAATAAGCGTAAACAGCGCGCATATGAGTACGAGCCATCCATGAAGTTTGAGCCAAGCGCGGTCGGTTGGAAGGAGCATGCCGGGTATAGAGACGAGAAAAGTCAGCAAGATCAGGCCTGCATTCACGAGAGCAGCTGTGGGTACACATTCAATCAGTAGCTGCCCAGAGTACTATCTTGTTTCTGTAAAATAGTAGGAAAGGGAAGAAGTACCTGTAAGAGGAGCTCTCATGAGAAGAAGATTGGCTGCAACGCTAGCTACTGTTGGCTGCGCCATGCCTGCCCTGGCAAGGAAGAAGACGGCAATGAAAAGGCATCCCGTGCCAAGGAAAAGCCCATTGACCACCAGGAAAGAGAGTAGTATTTTGTCAACCATAGCTGCGCCGTAGAATTGGTAGTAGGGAGTGCGATCGCAGTGAGTAGTACGGCCAACGCAAGTATGGACGACGGTGGCGCCCGTCGTCTGCAGAAGTCAGAGAAAGAGAGCGTGTAGTATAGAGGTTTGCAAGCAAAGAATGAGTGGCAAGTCCTAGAAGCCTTTTTGAGATCAGGCTGGAACTCTAGAGAAACAGAGAAGTAGACCACGGTGAAGGGAAAGTCAGTATCAAAAAAAGAAGAAAAACGAAAGGAAGAGGCAGAAAGAGACCCATCTCTTCCCTAATTGTGCATTGTTATGCGTAAGGTACCTTAGTATTGTGATTTAGGAAGGGACGTTCAAGGGGGATGACGTCGGACATCTACGGTTTCAGGATTGCCTCATAATGCAAAGTACCACAACCATTACCAATCTCGAGTATGCCAGCCTTACCCAGTGACCGAGTATGTCATCGCATTATAAGGCTTCGCACTGTACTTGTCTCAGGAACGAAATGTGTTAGAATCTGCTCCGGGTCTGGGGGGCCCCCGGTCTCGAGTTTCGAACCAGATACCTTTCCCTCCCAGCTCCGCGACACGTATACCTTGAGCAAACGATGTCTACCGTCAGGGAAATGAGAGTCGTCGGTGGCCCTACTTGGTGCTTTGAAGATGTCAAATTCTTGTGTCGGCTTTCCTAAGCAGTATGGTCTGTAAGACCTGTCTTTCTGGTTCGGCTTTCATTATGCACGCCACGCTGGAGGCAAAGTACAGATACACGAAGGCCGGTGGTCTCACTGATGAGATCCAACGCACCCTTCGCGCAACTATCATAAGAAATCAAGGGAGTTTATGAATCAGTGCCGTTGAGATATTGCCCCTCTGGGCCCAAAGCTTCCATTTCCAATGTGCGGGGTTGCTCTGTATTCGACGCAGCTGCTACATTACTTGCTTAATCGGCTTACATTTCCATCCGACTTTTCTTGCCATGTGTGTCCAGGCACAGATGCAGGGCTAAAATTTACGTTTGTTATGGTTGGAAGACACTTGCGGCTTTGCTGTACGGAGGGTAAGAGCAATACTACAGCTGACATACGATGGGCCCGAGGCTGAACACAGAATCTGTATAGCGTCCCGAGCGGGGTACGTATGTGGTACAAGAACACTGACCATGCCGGAGCGCAATGATACAAGCAGAGTCAGCCCTGAAGCCCAAGGGAAAGATCTGTATAGCACTCCTGCTTTTCAACCCCCTAAACAGGCTTTAGTACCCTTAGATGAAGGATGGCTGCAGCCAGTGTTGCGCACGAGAAGAGCAATGGTGTTAATGGACACGCAGCTTCAGCGATTTGCTCCGTTGAAGATTTTCTGGGCCACTCCTTCGACTACCTCATCGTTGGGGGAGGAACAGCAGGGCTAGTACTCGCAGCGAGACTCACGGAGAACCCTAACATTCACGTGGGCGTGTTAGAGGCCGGTCAAAATCGACTGGGCGACATGCTGGTGTCGGTACCTGCTTTGTTTATGAAGCTGCTGGGCAACCCGGACTACGACTGGATGCTGAAAACTGTACCTCAGGTAGACCAAGTCTTGTCTAGACTGTAAAAAATTGACAATTGCTTACCAATTGGGCAGACAGGAAATCATAACAAGGTCCACGCACAGCCGCGAGGCAAGCTGCTCGGAGGCTCTAGCGGTATCAACTATGTGAAACTCGATCTTCTAATGCAATGGAATTGTTGTTGATAGCTAATATAATTGACAGATGATGTATGTGAGGGGCTCGACTGCTGACTATGATGACTGGGCCACCTTGTGTGGAGATCAATGCTGGTCTGCGTCCAAGTTGGCTCCTTATTTTCGGAAGCACCAGACTCTGGACCCGATGGATCCGAATATCAAAGAGCGAGGCTTTATGCCGTTCGTTGAAGCATTTCACGGCACTGAGGGACCTATCCACACAAGTTTCAATGACTGGAGAGTCCCCTTCGAAGACAATTTCATGCATGCCTGTGATGAGGTTGCCGGGATGAAACAGAGGCCTAAAGATCCGTGGAGCGGTGATCACATCGGCTTCTATTCGTCGCTGGGTGCAGTGGACCGTACTAATCATAAGGGCACAAGAAGCTATGCAGCAAGTGGCTATCTGGCCCCTAATCTTGGCCGAACTAACCTGAAAGTTCTTTCCGAAGCTTTTGTATGCAACGTTATCCTGAAGGACAACACTGCCACCGGCGTAAAGTTCACACATGGAGGAGGCACCCACGAGGTTCATGCGAAGCAGGAAATCATTGTCAGCGCCGGGGTCTACCAGACGCCCCAAATCCTCGAGCTTTCTGGTATCGGTGATCCTGATGTCCTCAAAAGTGCTGGTATTGAATGCCTTATCGCGAATCCTGGAGTGGGCGCCAACTTTCAAGACCACGTAATTACCGCCGCTGTTTATGAACTATCGGACGGACACACCTCTCTTGACTCTCTGCACAAGCCAGAAGTCCAAGAGCAAATGCAAAAGACGTATACGGAGACACAAGCAGGCGGACTCGCGGCGACATCTTGCTGCATGGGTTTCCTGCCCTACTCCTCCCTCGTCTCAGCCTCTGAGCTGGAGCAAACTTGCGCCAGCATTGCGCAAACACCTAACCAGAGTCCTTTCCAAAAACGACAGTTTGAGCAAATCATCACGCACCTGAAGAGTCCCACATCCGGTAATCTGCAGATAGTCCTCATCCCCGCGACAGCCGATTTGGAAGTCGGTTGCACCGATCAATCGAGACTCTTACCTGCCCCGGCGACAGGCAAAGACGGCGTCACCATGGCCGTGTGTCTGCAATACCCCGCCTCTCGGGGCACGATCCATATCACCAGCTCGGAGCCACTCACCCAACCCGCCATTGACCCTGCTTTCCTCACTCACCCAGCGGACGTGGCCGTTCTCGCCGCTGGCCTCGAGTTCTGCCAGCGTGTTGCCGAGACCTCTCATCTCACGTCACAGATCGCCAAACGTCTCATTCCAGAGCCGGAGGTGAACGTGTTCGACCGGGAGGAAGCCGCCAAAGCTATCCGTAAGCATGTCCTGACGGAATACCATCCGTGCGGATCTTGCGCCATGGGAGTGGCTGTAGATGAGAGGTTGAGGGTGAAGGGCGTCACTGGATTAAGGGTTGTGGATGCGAGTGTTTTCCCCAACCACATCAGTGGCAACATTATGGCTAGTGTCTATGCGGTGGCGGAGAAGGCAGCGGATATGATCAAGGAAGATGCTGCTGGATGTTAGGAGTTAATGAGAAGTCTTAAGGGGCGTGATTTGTCGAGTTTCTTGGACTGAGTGATCTTTACGTGTGAAGCTGTTGCATGAACTTCGTTTACTGAAGAAAAGAGCGTCAGAGTGAGCTCTAGATGGGTAGTCCCTAAGGCTTGAAGCGTACATCCTACGGCCATCTGCAATCTGCCGGTCATCACTCGAGAGTATCATCATAAGAAAAGGGAGATTTCACAGCAGTAGACGAAGAGTCTTGCGATTGCCACGGCCTGTTCCTAGTACCAAACTTGCATAAAGGCTTAGTCACAACAAGACATCTGGTACAGATTGGCCCGTTAATATCATCATATCAGCGTCCTTCCTGGCCGCCAGATATTTCCCAACGCGGAAGTAAACTGAGCGGACGGGAAAGATTCCAGGTCCAGCATGATGCTTGACATCGAGAGTACTTGCATGGTTTCAGGATTACTTCGAAATGCTGCACCACAACGGATTGAGCCCAGATCCAGTCCTTCGATTCATGAGCATGGATGCCAGGTAGCGGTTTATGCATGGCGATATGCAAGAGAATATTGCATCGTCCAAGATACCGTAGTCAGGTACGTGGAAGACGTTGCTCCACACAAGGCAAGCTTCGAGACGACTTCCCTGACACCGTGGTCGTGAGTTGTCGAGGTTTGCCACAGATAAGGCAACGACGCAGCGATGACGAGCCTTGCATCAGCGACAACGTGATCCGATAACTTACCGGGCGGAAGAGGAACGAATGGAGATAGAAGCAAAGGTGCTGCGGTCCAGCGTAACGTGATCCTTGGCACTCATCGCCTCCACCGGGCCAGCATCGACGTCGATTCCCATTCCCATCCGAGCCATCTCCTGCACTTGACGGGGGATCCACATCACGTGCAGTCCCAGCACGAGTGAGTTGCCGCTCGGCGCTAGTCCGAATGTCCAAAATCCGGCCGTTGCCCATCTTAACGAAATTCAAGCTCAGGCGGTCGGAAATTGGCAACTCCAAGCACGTTACGGAGCACTCGTCCTCCATCGTCACGAGAGAGCTACGGGGACAAGGGAGGCGAAGCATCATCGACACGACGCGCGGTAAGTGGTACGATTTCCTTTCTCCTTTGAGGCCGACCGAGCTGGCTCTATGCGGCAATGCGATCGCCCGTGCAGTCCAGGAACTCGGTCTCCAGGCACCAAAGCGTGTTGCCGGCGATCCTGTATGCTGCCGGGTGGTACAGCAGCACCGCTGCCATCGAGCTTGCAACGCCCTGATCACCTGTCACAAGGGATATACTTTCTGGCGTCCCCACTCTCCCCGAGTCTGAGGTAGTGTTACTGGCGTGGAACATTATCAGCATCGGTGCTTGCAGGAAAAGGAGGCCGAGCCGGGAGCCAGTCGTGAGGGGAACAGATCACACAAGCTACAAGCCGACAGCAGAGTCGCAGAGCGCAGAGCGCAGAGCGCAGACAGGACATGGCAGACTCTCATCCTCTCCCCGTTGGCCCTCCCTCTCGGCTTCGCGTCCGAGGGCCCCGGATGGCGGTAGCGATGGCGCATTGCTGTGGTCCATTCGGCCCCGGTCGTTCGCAATGTCCAGTTTGGCGGCTGGCAGTTGACCCTCGTCGCCCCTCCTCTTTCCTTCACACCCCCTCTCGCCGTGCTCCGTCCTCCCGTCCTGGCTCGCCAGGCTCAACAGGCTTCCCAGGCGTGACCGGCCATTACGCTTTCTAGTGCCGGCCAATCCCAGCACCGGCCGCTGCCACCAACCCCACCCGGGCCTAGCCGGGCTGGCGCCGTGTCGCAAGGGGTTTACTGTTGGTCATAACCAGCGATAGCGCGGCCTAGCGGGCCATAGCGTCGCCCCCCTCGCTAGCGTGCGCGGTGCCGCTTACCGGAGCTGGAGCGCGCTGGATGGCCCCCAACCTCTTTATGTGCCTCTGCGACCTGCTGCCTTTCCTCATCCGTCGCTCCACTCTGCCATCCCTCGCGCGCTCGTTGCTGATTCGAACATCATTGCGACCAGGTCTTCCTGGAATTTAATTGAGTCCTCCGCTTCAGGCGTCGCCCACGACCGCCCGTCGTTGATCAATTCGAATACTGGTAACTCCCTTCCTCTTTCTCTTTTCCCTTTTCCCTTTTCCCTTTTGCCTTTTGCCTTTTCCTTTTTTCCTTGTTCCGCCGGTCGCTTCGGGCAAGTGTCATTCCGTGGGCAGGTGCGACCACAGCGCTTCCAGCGTGTTCTCGCGGTCGGCGAATCCCAGAGCCTCGCCTGTCACTTTACAACACCTTTCTCGAAGAGGAGCATTTGACGATTTCTAACCTCAAGCAGTAGGTCCATCAACAAGATTCCTCTTTGGGATTCACCAACTCCTAATACGACCATCCAACTATCTCGAATCCTACATCATGGCCGATATTGCTGATCCCGATCCACAACAATCGCCCCCTGCGCAAGACGACGCGCTTGCGACCGGCAACGGCAATGGCGACGCAAACCGCGGCGTGAAGCGTCCTCGTGTCAGCGCCGCTGGCGATGACGACGACGACGATGACGACAAGCCTGGCCGCGAGAGGAGAAAGATAGATATCAAATTCATCCAAGACAAGTCTCGTCGACATATTACTTTCTCGAAGAGAAAGGCCGGTATCATGAAGAAGGTATGAAGAATTAATCCCACGGGTTACCCCGCGTCGTCGAAGTGACCAGATCCTTACACGGTCGCACACATCGCGAAACGATGGACTGACAACCGTTTACCTCTAGGCTTACGAATTATCGGTCCTCACCGGCACCCAAGTCTTGCTACTCGTCGTTTCGGAGACCGGACTCGTCTACACCTTTACTACCCCGAAGCTTCAACCACTCGTAACCAAAGCCGAAGGCAAGAACCTCATCCAAGTAAGCAATACCTTCATCGAACCTTGCGCACATCCACTAACAACTACATAGGCATGTCTGAATGCGCCCGAACCCTCAACCGGCAACGAGAATGGCGTCGACGGCGAATCTGCAGTTGACTCACCCGAAGACGTTGGTCATGCCCAAGTCCCTGCACAGCAAGCTGGCATGCCTCGCGGCGGCGGAATGCAGCCACAGTACAGCATCACGCCAGAGCAGCAGCAGCAAATGGCGTACCACTATATGCAACAGCAGCAGCAACACGTCGGCGGACAATACCCTATGCCGCCGCAAGCAAGAATGCCACACCAACAACAACCATCAGCATAAGGGCCTCGACAGCTCAAAGGATACCGGCGGTGGATGTGATGTGAGAGGGCGCACTGAGCATACTGAGATGACTTTTGGTTTCGATACCCTTCACATACTAATACATCCCCGATTGTCGTTCCCGGTACTTGCACGGTGGTGATTGACGGTACGATCTGGTGTCAGGAGCATGGGGTCTATCATAATGCTTTGAAATTTTCCTTGTTCCGAGCTATTGCTGTCATGTTTCCATCCCATTGTGACGTATCAGCAGGGTAACTTGAATGCCAACCTAAAAGCCAGCGGTCGGTGGTGGTGGTTATAGAGGCAGGCCGTGGTGATGGGGGATGCCTCTGGTCGCGCTTGCTTAGAATATGTCTTTTCATTTCTTTTATTCTCCACACTACAGGCTCGCTCACTTTGTATGATATTGTTCGATCCAGTTGTCGTATTTGTCCGCTCAAACCCACTGCTACTCATACGTGGCTTGTCTGAAATTCTGGATCCGAAGCCGGCGTGCAGGTGCTTCCTATCGACAGACTAACTGCGCGTCGTGTCGCGTCTATTAGAATCCCCACACGTGATGCAACCGCTCCTATTGTTTTCAATCAACCTGGATGCCGATACCCAGAGTCGATTCTTGAGCCATTCGGAAAGCAGCCACTGAGTCGTGTCAGCACGGAACCCCCAAATGCGCGCTCAGATACCACTCTTACTGGACAAACCCGCATCTCAATGTCTCCTGCGTAGTTAAGGCCCTCAGATGCCGTGCAACCGCTCCCCCCGTGCTCAACTCCAGTATCAAGCCCACAAATTGAGACCAGCTCACCGCCCCACTCAGACTCCGATTTACTCACACAGACGAAGAGACCGGCAAACAATTCCCGCATATATCCGGTAGTCTATGTATATTGCCCTTAGGCGCAAACCAACACCGTCCAATCGTCGGATAGAGATGGAGGCAGAACTCCGCTGACTGTCAGTGCTTATGAGCTCGTACCTGCAGATGATTTTCTGCATTCTCAGACGGATAATGCAGGACGATGGCACATACCCCGGCTCCTTCCGAATGTACCTGAGGTAAGCTCTTCCGGCCAGCTGGAAGGATCTTTTAGAGCCTCGTTCTTGCGGGTTTTGCGGGGGCTACGGAAATGACTACGCGGAGCGGGCAGTGAGTCCATCGACGTAGCTGAGTAAGAGTGTCTGCGTCTACTACCGGGGTGCAGCTGGCTACTTCATTGGCGGCGAGGTCGCTGAGTAAAAGCTTCTGTGTTGGCCATTGTGGTGCGTGTGGCTACTTCACTGATGCTGTAGTACCTCTATCGACGGAGTGCTGGCCCATTTCCCGACCCGCCAAGAAAGCTGCTTGGCCGTAATCAGGTTACACAGTCGCCAATACTGCCGGAGCAGGGCAGAAACCAGGTATCTTGTAAACCTCTAGGTTCTGTATCGTACGAGTATCATACAAAGTATACAAGCATCGCTGTAGGAGTAATGCACCACCGCAACCGGGCCCCTCAAACACTCAGCCAGTAACGTACTGATCGCTCGTAGATCGAACATGTAACATCCACGTCCCACCTTCGCCGCTCTATCCTTCTCGCGCGCGAGAAACTCAGAAATGCAAGGACTGCAAGAATCTCGACTCGTACAACCCCCTAGTCATAGAATTTGCGATTCTCGTTCTTGCCGAATAGACTCGTTCGCACCATGGGTAGGGCGTCGCTCTGTAGCAGCTTCAGACGCTCCTCGAAGGTGTTGTTGATGTCGATTTTGCCGCCGGTGCCAACGATAGAAATGCCGCCAGCCCTGTGTATAGGAGACAGTTGGATCAGCCCAGCCCGCGCGTCCTTGCCAACACCACATAGGTGCAACGTAACAGAAAAACCCGCACCCAGGGAGAGAGAAGGGAAAGCACGTACGAGTCCTCCGGCTGGGGATTCTTCTCATCCAACTCAATCTTGACCTCCTTATCCAACTCCTGCTTATACTCCTTCTTCGCATCCTCCATCGCCCCCTTCACAATCTCGTAATCCGCCTTCCGCGCCCGCACCGAGATCTTCTCCTCATTCAACGCATACGCCCCCTCCAGTATTAAATTCTTGCATATCTCCCGATACTTCCTCTCATCCTCCGTATACCCCTTCAACCTCCCCTGTGCCCGCTCGAACAACTCGTCCAGCAATTCTTGCCGCGCGCTCAGCACCTTGAGCCGCGTCTTGTTGGCCAGCGTCGAGCGCGTGATTTGCTGGCTCATGGAGGCTTGTTTGAATTTTTTGTCGTAGGCGGTGTCGATGGAGGAGGTTTCGGCGCGGACGAGCTTGGATTTTTCGATGGCGAATTCTTCGTCGGCTTTGATGCGGATTTCGTCGGCTTTTTCGAGGGCTTCTTGCCGGATGAATGCTGTCATCTTTTTGAGCTCGGTGGAGACTTGGTCGTCGGACATGGCGTGGGACATTTTGACTGGTGCTGGGTGGGGGGGGGAAGAGGAGGTTGGTGGGGTGTGGGTGGGAGTTTGGGTGATGGGATGGGAGAAGTGCCAAATGTGGTTCGGCTTGGTTGTGGTTACGGAGAGGGAGCTGTTGTTGCGGTGCTGATAAGGTTGGAACAAGCAACTATAGAAGGCATCAGGATGGACTAGCCCATGCCATTGGGATGTCTTCAGGAATGATGGACTCTAGCTGTACACAAAGAACCCGTTACTTACCTTTCCTCAGTCCTTGTCAGGAAAAGGTAGTAGCCGCTAAGTCTGGTGTTGGTGACGGGGATGGGATCTGATATGGATGAGCTTGGTCTCCTCAGTCTACGCTCGTATCTCGTCTCCGTACAGCTCGCTTCCTGGTTCCTTGCGTTATGGCGCATAGACCGAGACACGCTAAAAGCTAGTGCGTTACATTTCAAGTGAGCCTCACCACCTCTTGATATTCCTTGGGAGCTTGGAGTGTGCTTGGTCAGGGTCCGCTCAGAAAGTGACACTCATCGGTAGTAGCTTCAAGGCTGACGACAGAGATATGAATGTTCGTGTGCTATCAAGCTCGGGAATAATCTAATGCTGTCGATATTATGATATCTAACTTATCACCTGACTGTATAATTGCCGTGGGCGATTGAGGCTGAGGGGCTCTTCCACTTCATAGCCTGAGAGTTGCTAGTGGCTAGCTTATCTGCCGCTGGCTGCCCTATCCGAGTAGGCTGGAACGCTTCCATCAGCTGCGAAGTCCCCCATGACTGCCGATTTCGTGAATTCTGAATTCCAAGTATCACAACCTTTGTACAAGCGTTCTGGTGGTCGTGGTCATGATGAACGTGCCCGTCAGATAGCATCCGTTGCCCTACGGCCATTCTCTATCCTGCGTATCAATGCGCTACACCACAAGGGATGGGGCAACTCGCTGGATTGTCGCCTCAGAGCAGTGTCGCTGTAGGTGGTTGACTTGCCCTGATTCGTGAGAGGCGAGGCGGAATACTGACAGCAACTCCTGGACAGGTCGGTGTACTCGTTGGGCTGTGTTCTACCAGCGTGCAGAGCCTGGGTTTGACACTGCAGCGAAAGTCGCATATACTAGAAGATGAGAAGGATACCCACGACCTTCGACGACCACCCTATAGACGGCGAAGATGGCAGGTCAGGGACACTTCAATGCTGCGGAGGGAATTCTACGCTGACATTTCACCTTAGCTGGGCATGCTCATGTTCGTGGTCGCCAACCTCCTTGGAAGCACAATCCAAATCACCACCCTTCCCCTCCCGGTCCTTTCCACACTTCAAGCCGTATGCACCTCAACGAGCTTCAAAGAGTCCAACGACTAACATTGAGCAGTCTGGTTTGGTATTCAACTCGATCTGCGCCACCATTATCCTAGGGGAAGCTTTCACGCGGTGGTCCTTGGCTGGAACCATTTTAGTCTGCGGAGGAGCGGTGCTCATCGCCATCTTTGGGGCTATAGCGGAACCTGCGCACAACCTGGACCAATTACTGGAGTTATTGGGCAGGCGACAGTTCATAATCTGGATGATAGGACAGGCAATCCTGGTCGTAGCCATTGTCATAGGAGCACGAGCACTCAAGCTCCTAAACGCCCACGACAGCAATAGCCCCCGAATGCGGCTACTTCGCGGCATGGCTTACGGTTGTATCAGCGGTATACTTTCAGCTCACTCACTCCTCGTCGCTAAGTCAGCGGTCGAACTGCTCGTCCGCACAATCGTCGACCGAAAGAACCAGTTCAACCGCTGGCAGTCCTGGGCGAGCCTCCTCGGGCTCCTTGTCCTTGCGCTCACCCAACTGTACTACCTCCACAAAGGCTTGAAACTCTGTTCCACTAGCATACTATACCCATTTGTGTTCTGTGTTTATAACATCATCGCCATTTTAGACGGTCTCATATACTTCCATCAGACATCTAGGCTCTCCGTACTTCACGCTCTTATGGTCAGTTGCCAAACCTCGCCCCTTCACACCAAGCTTCATCATCTAATCCTCAATAGATCGCTCTCGGCACCATCATTCTCCTTGCCGGTGTTCTCGCCCTCTCCTGGCGCCTGAACGACGACCCTACAGCCCACCACCCCGTGGCCCAGACGCCCCTAACTCCAGGCATGGGATTCGTAGACGATCGTACAGACCTCGCAGCGTCATCACCAAGCCCTGTATCCTCGGACGAAGAATCCGCCATCGACACTCGCACCCCTCTGCTCCCACATCACAACGGGAACAGCAACGGCAACAGCCTCTCCGTCTCGCGCACACCCACCCTCAAAAACAACGACCTCCTCCGTTCCACGCGCCTCCTTCGAAAGAAGGGCATGATGGTCCCCACAGAAGCAGACGAAATATGGGGCGAACTAATAGAAGACAGCCCCTTCGCCGACCATCCAAACATCTCATCGCCACTCTCTCGAAACTCACCACGATCAGTGACGTGGTATTCGTCGCAGCGGAGGGCGAGCGCTAGGAGCACGCCAGCGCAACCTCCATCGCATGATATTGCAGAAGAGGACGGGGTGACTAACGGCGAAGCGCCGGATGAATACACGGCTTTATTGGGGAGGAGTTCGACTGGTAGGACTTACAGGGACAAGCGAAGGAGACATTCTGCGCCGCTTGAGCGGGCGGGTCGGCCTGGCAGTAGGAGTGAAGGGGCTGGGATGGCCAGGCCGTCACAGCCTTGGTGGAGGAGGTGGTGGAGGGGTAGGGGAGCGGAGGATGCTAATGGCGGCCAGCGGTAAATGGGCTCCGCTTGAGGGTGGGAGCTGCGGGAATTGAGGGCTGAAGCATTGGGATGGGTTTGTGATGATTCATGGAACCTGGCATGGGATGGTGTTCTGGGGGAACGTTGGTATGCACTGGGGAGCATCAGTATGATGGGGGCCACCGTGGGTTAGACACGGTCAGTCGTCGACAAAGCGCTACAATAGCGTATGGGGCATAGTATGTCGACATTTGAGAAGGAAGAAGCTATTCACATTGTCGGGTTTCCGTGCCTGAGAAACCGGTGCTCAACCGATGATATGGCCATGTCCTCCGAGATTGTAGCTCCGAAAGCTTGTGATCGAACAAGCGATCCTTTATGCTGACGACGCCGAGTTCTCCTCCTGCAATTCTTTCACCGATTGCCCAATTCTCTCCGCGAACAAGGCCACAAGCTCGATAAAGCGCGTCCCCCACAAGATCCTCGAAAATTGCAGCTCCGAGAGCTTGAGCACGGACAAGCAATATTTTTCTCTGACGAAACCGAGTTTTCCTCGAGCAACGCTTTCACCGATTGTTCCAACTTCTTCGCAAACGAGGCCACAAGTGCGCCTCCTAGAATGTCCTCCGGAATTGCAGCCCTGAGGGCTTGTCGTTTTACGCAGGATCCTTTTATTCTGCCGACCCCGAGTCCTCCTCCAGCAACGCTTTCACCAATTGCCCCAATTTCTCTGCAAACTCGAGAGAGCGTCTCTCCAACGTGGGTGACTCGAGAGGTTTCAATCCGGAAAGCTCGGCGATCTGGGTCAGTCAGGAAGTGAGCCAAACCAGCCAAGCCAAGATTGCCATACCATCCATTCCTGGAACTTTAACCTCTGTCTTAGCCTAATTACCATTTCTCTCGATTCTCGCATGACCGTCACGGCCAGTTGTGACCTGAACACAACGTCTTGTTCCATTCGATTGTGCTCATGCGTCGATAGGAATGGTCTCGCCTGCTGGAGTACATATTTACTTGTCAGGGCATGGTGATTGGCTTCGTGAACCGCCAGATAGCTTTTCAGGGCCATCTCGAGCGCATTCTTGACTTCTTCGAGGCGGCTACGGGAGTTCGCAAGAAGATGTGCGATGGTGTCGATTAAATTCATTTGCGCTACTTCTTGCGTAGGCTGCGAACGTCGAAAGAGAGTGTCTACAACTGTGTGCATGGATCCTGAGGTGTCCCTGTCCAACATGGTTGCGCCTGCGTCATGAGGGAGGTTTGAGCGTTGGGAAGATGACGACATGGTGGATTGGGGCGTTGTCGTGATCCTTGGAAAGCTGGTGATGAGAAACGGGCCCGAATCCGCTGGCTGAAGTATTTCCGACACTGCGGGATGGATTGTCGAAGTTGACGTCAAACTCTTCCGTTCTGCATTGTCTAGAGAGATCCAAGCTCGGGGGCCGTGAGAGCTGGGGGAGAGGTGCAGTGGTGATCGAGTCTCACTTGATAGTCAGACGAAGTAGGAAATGAGCTCATACAATTCACTTTCCTCTGACACGTTGGTGGCCTTGTTCAAATGGATGAATGGCCTAACGTTGCTGGAGTAGCTCATTCACCACCGCCATCATTACCGCCATCATCACCGCCACCATTCACTTCCGGCTGTTTCCCTGCATTCTTCCGCCGCCGCTCTCTCTTCTGCTGCCTCCGGGCTCCAACCGGAAAACGCTTCTCGGCATGGCAGATACCGCACCGGATCACCAGGACGTCGGCCCAGGGCTTTTTGCCACCCTTACTTGGGTTCTCAATCGTGCTTGTTGATGTAGACCCTGGCACTAAGAACGTATCACACCGCTTACACACAGAGTGTTTGATACTAGGAGATAGCCTGATTTGGCTTTTCAAGGATACTCCTCGAAGGTGCGATAGCAGGCGACGGGCCATGGGAGCGTATGCCATAGACAAGCCCTGGGAAGCGTCTCGCTTCGATGATTCCCCGGCTTCTTGCGTGCATCGGGCTCCATCTGCCTCTTCTAAATCCTTACCGGGGACTGTAGTGTGATCGTACTTTGCCCTTGCATCATTCGTTGCTTGATGCCTCTGATGATCGTCCATAGACGAGATGGGCACTGTTTGGTCGCTGTCGCTCATCTGTGCTCCCGAGAGAAGTGTCGCAGCTTGATATAGGAAAGAAAGTCTAGAGTGTATATGTCTCTGCGGGACGCTGTTTGCCTTGCTGCCCCTTTCCTTTGCCTTGGCCATTGCCGCCTAGTAAAGCCCTGGCCATAGAACTGTGTAACCAGAAATACCTTGACGGATACGGATGTGAGATTCAGCCTTGCGAAGTCTTCTCAGTAGTAGTAAAGTATACGCTAAACATTGCAAACAGCCTAGCCTCTTCAGCCGCATTCAGTTTCATATCTTTCCTTCCCTCCCTCTTTCTCCACATCCACATCCACCATCGCAATCTAACTTCTCACATCCATCAACGCCCTTACTCAACCTGATCAAGAGCTTATCCCAGACTTCTGTATTCTTCGCCTCATCTACGCCACTCTCTCGCTTTTGGTTCTCGCAAATTCCAACCAGGCCAACGAAGACTAATACCTCACGTTCACATTCTTTGTGTGAGCGAGTTCCATCGCAAGCCACCTCCGCCGACTCGCATCTACCTTATCTAGAATCTTGTCTTCGATCATCATGTCTCACGAGGAAGATCTCATCGACTACTCTGACGAGGAACTCCAAGCAACCGACGCCGCAGCGACTACAACAGCTGCGACAGCTACAAACGGCAACGCGACAAAGAAGGGCGATCTCACTGTATCTGGAGGTAATCCTGATAAGAAAGGGAGTTATGTTGGTATCCACACAACGAGCTTTCGCGATTTCTTGTTGAAGCCAGAGCTTCTCCGAGCCATCACCGACTGCGGTTTCGAGCATCCATCGGAGGGTCAGTCATAACTTTTCTCCCCAGCTCCCTCCAGTTCATCCATGTCCAAAACGTCCGTCCATCTACGCTGTCAGCCTCGCTTCGCTATTTCTCTGGTCTGTGGGCGGCCCAAGGAAGTCTCTTCGGAACCCGCTGTCCTGCATTTCGCCTGCAGGCGGCAATGCTGGGCCCATTATGCCGCATCCTGTGGATCTCACACGGCGTATCGTTGTACTCAATGATCACAAGATTGGGATTCTATTGCAATGCATCACCAGAGACTTCCAAGGCCGCCTGCGTGTCGGTCTTCGACGTGCGATTGGCATTTTTGCGAAAGAGCACAATACACCTTCTCCTTCCGCTATGCGATGAAATTCCCTTGGTTGGATGATGTATAAAGGGTGCGATATCAAGCGTTGTGTTCTTGCGAGATGGACGGACGTTACAATGGACTGCGCGCATTGTTTCACACACTTCTTGGAGCGAATCAAGTCTAACATCGGCGTCGCCTTACTCTACAGTCCAGCAAGTGTGCATACCTCAAGCGATTCTGGGTACCGACGTACTCTGCCAGGCCAAGTCCGGTCTTGGTAAGACGGCCGTCTTCGTCCTCACTACACTGCAACAAGTCGAACCGGTGCCTGGCGAATGCTCCGTACTGGTCATGTGCCACACCCGCGAGTTGGCTTACCAGATCAAGAATGAGTACGCCCGATTCAGCAAGTATCTGCCAGACGTAAAGACGGCAGTCTTCTACGGCGGAACTCCGATGCAGAAAGATTTGGAGATACTATCCAACAAAGACACCCACCCGCACATCATTGTCGCTACTCCAGGGCGACTGAACGCATTAGTCAGAGAGAAGAAGCTCCGACTAAGCAACATCAAGGTGTTCTGTCTCGACGAGTGTGACAAGATGCTCGACCAGATTGGTACGTTATCATGGTACCCATGGACATGGAAGCTCGCTAAGCCATCAAAATAGATATGCGTCGTGATGTGCAGGAGATCTTCCGCGCCACCCCGACTCAAAAGCAGGTCATGATGTTCAGCGCTACTCTTTCGCAAGAGATCCGACCGATCTGCAAGAAGTTTATGCAGAATCCGCTTGAGATTTACGTGGACGATGACACTAAGCTTACTCTCCACGGTCTGCAGCAATACTACGTTAAACTCAGCGAGGGCGAGAAGAACCGAAAGCTGAACGACCTTCTTGACACGTTGGAGTTCAACCAAGTCATCATCTTCGTCAAGAGCACTCTTCGCGCCACCGAGCTGGACAAACTTCTTCGGGAATGCAACTTCCCGAGTATTGCGGTCCATTCTGGCGTAAGCCAAGAGGAGCGGTATGCATGTTCCCAGGCTATAGGGGCAAGCTAGGTAACAAAGCTGACAACCTCTAGTATCAAACGCTACAAGGAGTTCAAGGAATTCAACAAGCGTATCTGCGTTGCCACTGATGTTTTCGGCCGTGGTATTGATATTGAACGCATCAACCTAGCGATCAATTACGATCTACCGGGTGATGCCGACTCATACCTCCACCGTGTGGGTCGTGCTGGAAGATTCGGTACCAAAGGTCTCAGTATCTCGTTTGTGAGCAGCCCGGAGGACCAAGAGGTGCTGAAGTCAATCGAGAAGAGGTTCGACGTGGCTCTGCCGTAAGTCTTACCGGCCCCCGATGATAGTGCCCACGTGCTGATAAGTGAATAGAGAATTCCCGGAGGGCGGAGTCGGCTCCAGCACCTATATGGCAGACTAAGCTGCTTGTACCTGGTGTTTCAGAATCTCTTCGCGATGATCCATCGTTGTCTTTCCTCTACTCTTCATTGCGGCAGCAAAAGTTGATCTCGGATCTCAAGGTTGCGGCATTTTTTATGGATTTGTTCTGCGTTCAGGAAGTTTTAAGGCGGCTACACGATGTACCCTAGAATCTCTCTCAAGTGCCAGTCAAGTGCTCTGATTTGATTCGAGGTTCTCGATAGTCATAGTGACTGTGGTTGCTTTTCTGAATTGGCCCACAAGTACCTGCAAGCCACGCTTGTGTGTCCATGATGGTTTGACTCGTGATATGAGACTGTCTGTCTCCATAAAGACGCTGGGGTATACTTTGTAGAACGGTAGCCCATATTCTATCCCCTACAAATCCTCATCCTCCACCTCCTCCATCTCCACCCCCTTTCCTCCCGTCAACTCCCCCAACTCCCTCAACTCCCTCTCAAACTTATCTTCCTCTTCTTCCAACCCTCCATTACCAAGCCCTCTTTCGCCACCAGCACCTTGCCCTATAACCACCCCCGGCGCCGCCTCCACAAGCACACCCCCCTCACCCACCCTCTCCCTTTCCCCACTCCCGCTCACAACCCCATACCCCTCCCTCTCCAACCTCTCCACCTCCTCCTCCTCCAACAGTCTCCCCACCCCACCCCCCCTCTTCGCCTCCAACTTCCTCGCCACCACCCCCGGCACAAACCGCCTCACAGCCTCCTTCTGCAGATCGCGCACTGCGGGCTTGGCTTCGTAGACTGTTCGCGCCAGCTGGACGACTGGTTTGGGGGGCAGGGCGTGGGGTGCGCGCTCGCCGCCTTCGTGGCGGTTCGAGCCGAGGGGTTCGAGATTGGCGTTCGTCGCACCTTTGTTGGTGTGTTGGTGAGGGAAACGGGAGGAGGGAGGATGGGAGGGCAGAGGTGGCGGCGTGTCCCGCGGCATGGGGATGAGGCGGACGCTGGCGTCTGTGTCGCTACCACTCTCACTCCCACTCCCACTCCCACTCTCGCGCCCGTATCCGTCTCGATCCCCCCGCCTCCTCTTCCCTAGCATGCCATCCCTACCTCCTCCCCTGCCTCCCCTCCCCTCCCTGCCTCCCCTCCCCCTGCCCCTGCCGTCTCCCTCCCCACCTCCCCCATCACCTCTTCCCTCCCCGGTCGCCCTCTCCGGCACCCCCACCATCTCCCTCGCCTTCCGCACCCGTCCCACATCCCTCTCCAACTCCAGCAGCACCTTTTTGTCCCTAGCCCCCAACGTACCGCCGGATGCCCCGACGGCTTTCAGCTCGTCGATTTGGCGTTGCAGGCGGTCGGGGTTGCGGCGGGCGAGGCGGTCGGTGCGTTGGGCGGCGACGGTGGCTTTGCCTGTTTGGGTTGGGGGTGAGGCGTTAGTATGAGGTGGGGGGTGAATGGGATGGAGTGGGGAGGTGGGGGGGAGGATGGGGATGGGGATGGGGGTGAGGATGTGGATGGGGAACGGAGGGGGGAATAGGAACCTTTTTTGAGGGCTTTTTGCTTTTCGAGTTTGCGTTGGGCGGCCGCGGGGTTGAGGACGCGGTCTTTGTCTTTGGCCATGGGTGCTAGGTGGGTGAATTGGGGATGGGTGTGGGAGGTTGGTTGGATTAGGAGTGGTGTTGGGTAGTTGTTACGGTAAGCTCTATGATGATTTCATTTCTTAAGGCGTTCGCGGCGGTGGATTTGTGACTCTTTACTCCAGCGTGAGCCGCAAGGCCAAGGCGTGGGTTCAACCTTAAAATGTGGAGCTTTTGTGCCTCAATCTGGGGTACCAAGGCCGAGACCCAACATATCTACATATATGTTTTCTTCAGCTTCTTAGATTACGGCAGAGCATTTTTGACAAGGCATTCTCAAGCTGTGCTGTAGACTTTGGTTGAATATGAGCTGTGTGATGCTATCTTCGCCCGTTTTCGTTGGCCAATCATATCCTCAGCAATCCTTTCCATATCCGAAGTGCGCAGATCCATCAATCATCAGGACGTGGATATCATGATCTCCCATCGCTCCCGAGGTCCTCACAGGAAAGGAGCCGCTCGTTTTCGCTCAGAAAGAAACATTAAATCGACGGTGAGGGTATCGTAATGCTATCTCTATTTGCTGGTAGAGCCTGTGTTGCCGGAGATCTTGTTAGCCAGGTCTATACAAGATGTGAGTACATTGGCTGGATAAAGATTCTCTAGAATGTTGCGGGGACTTACCACCCACGGTGTCAGCGACGTATTGAGCGGCGTCAGAGGCAGTGTCTTGAGCGGTCTGCAACATGCTCTTTCCGCCTTCCTGAGTGCTATCGGCACCAGACTTGGTGGAGTCGGCGACTTTTTGAGCGGTTCCCGCCGCGGTGTCCTGGGCAGACTTTAGGTAGCTCTGCCCGGCTTCCGTAGTGTTGTCGGCGCCAGACTTGGTGGAGTCGGTAACCTTTTCAGCCGTGTTAGAGGCGGTGTCCTGAGCAGACTGCATGTAGCTCTTGGCCGTGCCTTCAGCGTCGTCGGTGCCGGAGCTAGTGGAGTCGGTGACCTTTGAAGCCGTGTCAGATGCAGTGTCCCGGGCAGATTGCAGGGAGCTCTTGGCCGTGCCTTCAGCGTCGTCGGTGCCGGAGCTAGAGGAGTCGGTGACCTTTGAAGTCGTGTCAGATACTGTGTCCTGGGCAGATTGCATGTAGCCCTTGGTGGTGCCTTCAGCGTCATCGGCGCCGGAGCGAGTGGAGTCGGACAGCTTTTGGGTGGTCGACTTTTCACTCTCTGTGAAGCACCAGTCAGCCACTGTCGAGCGACGATCCAGCAGTACCTTGAACCGTGGAAAGGCATTCGTTTCGGAAAAGTAGGACTGAAGAGTTAAACGTACCAGGCTGAGCGGAACCCATAACCTTGTCGCCCAGACCAGAGGCTTTCTCCGAGGCCTGGTCGAGAGTGGACTTCTGGGAGTCTGGAGTGATCTTCTCTCCCACCTGGTCGGTAAGACCTTTGCGTCTATAGTAATGCGTGTCAGTAGGCCCACTCTTGTCACAAACGGCTTCCCCCCTCAGGCTGACTGATGAGTGGGATTCTTGTGACTTACCCGAGGTCAGTCATGATGATCGAAGCTTTTGTAGTTTGGTTTCGACTGTGGTTGTGGATGGTAGGGGGGTTGGATTGAGGACGGTGATGTGAGGTTTGGTGGATTGTAACAGGAAGAGCAAGACGGAGGAGGAGATGGAGGGGCAGTCACAAGATTTAAGGAGGGGCACTGCATTAGCGCAGCTCAATGACACGCTGCGCAGTGGCAGGATTCACTCGAAGCACCTCATGCAATCATGCAATCATGCAATCATGCAATTCACACACGCCCGTTCTTATCGTTGGGCTGGCCATGGGACCCCCCTCCCTCCGCAGTCCATACAACTACGCGGCCAGGACGTGTTGGGGGGCATGGAGGCGTTCCCGTTGCACTGGCGACAGCCTAACTCACGCTATGCCCTGACCAGCCGCTTGGGGCCGCGATTGACGTCACGAACCTTAGCCGTGGTGGCGTTGCAAAAGACGAATCAGCCAATGTGGAAGGGTCCGTCATCCTCATCGTGATCGCCATGCATTGCACATGCTACAGGAGGAGGTAGGTACTCGGTGCGCTTCCCTGTCTTGTCACACGACTTTCACATGCTTTCCCTTACTCTATGGATATGCACAAACCCCTTCTTTCGCCGAGTTTTGGAACAACCCTGACACCTCCGACTCTCAGATGTGCCTCTGACGTGGTGCCTCGTACTCCGTAGTATGGCATGTTCTTTGCAGAGGTATGATTGTGAAACCTAAATACGCTCGTGCACTTTGCAGGTGCTGCAATACTTAGGTACTATGGAAACAAACATCGAGTGGCGCCGCCAAGTTTAGGGTATCTCGAAGGGAAATGTACCGTCCAATAAAACTCTCCATCCTCCACGCTCATGTCTCTCTCATGCGGGAGGAGTATCGTGTATAACAACCAGCAGGAATTTGGTGTCTATCAAGCCTCGTATTAGTACGCGCGATGCTTATCGATCTTCCCAATGCATGCACTGCCTCCTTGTCTCTGAGTACTTCGGAGTGAGGAAGACGAACCAGGTACTATGACCAACTCGTTCTTCTTTGTCCTCAACCTTAGCAACTTGACTTCGTCTCCCTTGTTGAGTCCTTCCACCAACCCTCCCGCGGCAGAGACAAACGAGTATACAATCTTCGCGACGTCCTCCGCCGTTTGAGCCCCCTCCTCACGCTCAGTACCATAGTCTCCTACTTCGTTGTGACCTTCGTTCGCAGTGTCGCCGTCCGGGCCGCCGTTGGTGGGAAACGTGCCGCTTGGAGAGCTGCGGAGGTTGGATACGGGCGAAGGAGATGAGGAGCTCGAGAGTAGACCAGTGCTGCGAATAATGGATCCATCTGATTTAGAGATGATCAGAGTGGACTGGACGCCTGGCTTTGACGCCAGTCGGGTCAAATTATCAAGGGTCGAGGTGGGCTGACCAGATATTAGCAATGTATCACGGTACTGACGGTGACCATAAAAGGAAGTACCGTTGATTGGGTCATCCTTGAGGTCTTTGGAGTTTCAGATGAGCATGATGTAGTGTATAGCGAAATGTCCAAGAGAGCACTGCTAGAGGAGTCTATAGAACCATGTCGGTGCCGACCGCTCAAAGAGACGTGAAGTTGAGCGGCGATACAACTCGGACATCCAAATAAAATCTGGAACAAGAGCAATAGGGACTCAGCATGGTTGATGCATGTGAGTTTTATTACCGTATTATAACGATAGCGCCGATGCGGTTAGGTAAATACCTAACAATATACCTAACAAACGGGCCGAGACCGCCCTAAGCCTTGTGATACTTTGATGAAGAGAAGCACCTGGATCTGCTGAAAAGAGCAGCCTTGCCTGCGACATTGTGTGCCCTACCCTTTGTGACCCATACTCCGCTCATGCAGCCACCGCTGAGACCTCAATCGTTCCGAAAGAAGAGGAAGCGGGCAGGCAGCGGCTAAGAGCATGGGTTCCAGTGCGAAGAAGAAGAAGGACAAGAAGAAAGACTTCCAGGTGACAGTCCTATTGAAACACTCCTTCTCCTGGATACCATTATTGATTTTATGCCTGCAGAAACCGAAGCTGAAGGTTGGAAAAGCATGGCCAAAAGCGTCTAATTTCACGGACACAAGTTTCAAGTCCAAGTGTAAGATGCCCCAAAATCTCCTTGCTCGTATCAGCTAATCGAATCACAGCTATTGTGGTGAACCAGCAATCTCTAACTACCACGGCGCCTTCCCTGTCATCACAATTCTCGCATCACCTTTCGCTATTATACTCTCGCTCCGACAGTCAACGCAGAGACTCTCTAAGCTATTTGACCACCGCCGTTGCAGCACGCCCGGTCAATGCACCATTGCAGCAACCCGTCAGTGTCATACTCCCATCCCTCCTACCACTCCTACTCGACGGCAACAACAACGTGCGCAGCCAACTTCTCAAGCTACTGCGCTCATTACCGCCCCACGATGTAGAGGACCATGTCAGCCAGCTACTGCTATACATTCGAGCTGGCATGACGCACTTGGCCGCGGATATAAGAAGCAGCTCTATGGATGTGCTTGGCTGGGTCCTAGAAATCGCTGGTCTAGAGCTTGTGTTATGCGCTGGAGGCTGGGTAAAAACGCTGAAGTGCTTCTTAACCATGCTTGGCTGGCCGAACGAAGTTACGGCTGCTGCGTGGTCTACCAGCAAGGCATCCTTTGGCAAGGGCGGCTCCGAAGGAAAGGTCTTGGTGAAGAACCTGAACACCCTGGCGTCATTCTTGCGAGCAGGTTTGGTACCTATCGATGAATCGCAGGATCTAGCGTTGGTGAGCAGGTTTCCCTTGTGGCATGTACAACATCAACTATTGCCAAAGAGATCAAATTGCTACGCGCACCTCAATCTCTTCGGACCACCTCGAGACGAGGAAAGCGAGGTCTACGAGGATCGTGAAGCCAGGCAGAGAATCTTTCACATGCGTTTCCAACGTGCCATTGAAACGGCCTTGGAGGCCGCCAAGAAGGAGGGCGGCGAGGTTGGACGAGCTGCCGCAGGTGTCAAGAAGGTCTTAACGGAGGGCATGGATGGCTTTGAGCAGGAAGAGGAGGTCTGAACAAATGAAGGCTAATATGCATATCATATCCCTGGCGATTAGGCTCCTGAGACGCGCCAAGGCGTTATCCACTTAAATGAGATACCCCTAGCAGGGTATGAAACCTAAACAATAGATGTTGGTCCGTGATACTGCAGTGGGTCACACAATGATGCATGTGACGATTTCTAAGGTATGATCTTTTGGGTGATGAAGCCTGCCGCTACCCAGTGAACCCTGCATCAATCGTCGATGCAAGGGCAGATGCAACGATGCATCACCTGACCAAGGTAGGTAGTGTATATTGCTTTGCAGTATTTGTCTTGATCCTTCACCCTCGACCCTCATGCATACAACGCTTGACATGTCTTCAAAGCCTGAGATCATTCACAAGTTGACTGGAACACATACATTCACAGGTGGCAGTCAGCTGTAGGCGCCTGTGGCTTGTTTGTTGTGCTTTGACTCATTGCCAACTCCAAGAAAAAAAAAAAAAAAAAAGGTTAAAATCCATGTTTACATAATCCTGTCTTTAAATAGTGTTGTCTACTACACTATGAATATCTCTGCTAATTGGATTTTCATCAGTTACACAGAGTTAACATTAACGGTAAGTTTAAAATGTGTTTAACTTGCTTAAGTTGGTTTTATGTTGTATTTCTAGGCTTAGTGAGCTTTTTACCCTTTGTTACACAAGAAACAGCAGTCACTGTGGAATGCTAGGGAGTGATCCTTTACTTCACTACTGTTTCACTTGTGGTCTTCACATTCTGTGTCTATGGATATTTAAGCAAGCATGGATTGAAACAACAAAGCACTTTAACACCCTCCACATTATATTTGCTTTTGTTAGCTGTCTTCAAAAATCAAAAATGCATCTTGAAAAATTCACAGATGATCGACGGCGCTAATCGCGGATAAGCCCTGAGACAGACACACCATGCCACGTGCACTACGAGCAAGCCACAATAGTGAAGAGAGAGGAAAACTCCACCAGGCGCAAATGCGACAAGCGTCTGAAGAGGCGGACCAACCTTCAATAGACAACGCGGATGAAGACGAGTCTGAGGGCTATGGCGAGGAAGGGGATGATGATGACGAGGAGGAAGATGGAGGATTCCTTATGAAGCCTACCTTGACGACGCAGACTGCCGTGAATAGGCCTCTAGACCAGCTCAATGGTAATATCTTTCACCTTTGCACATCTGGTTTTTACTGACACTGATCGACTACCTATAGAACTCCTTAAAGGTCCGTACCTGGATCTTGCGCCGCAATACCAGCGTGATGTCGTATGGCCAAGTGAGCCCAGATTCTGCTGCGCTCTAGTAGACCAAGTCGCTGACAGGTATTAGTTGCGCGGATGAGCAAACTGATCGATTCCCTCATGGGTACGTATCGTTCCTTGTTTTGAATGCTGAAGGAGAAACTGACAGCTCCTGTCAGAAAACTTTTATATCCCGCCTGTTATCTTCAACACGAAAAGAATCGTTGATCGAGATGGAGTTGAGCGATATAAGCGCACCTGCGTTGATGGCAAGCAGCGCTTGACCTCGATCAAGAACTTCATGGGGGGCAATATCCCTTGCCATGACCGCAAAGGAAATTCATGGTGAGGTTATTTCAGGCCTTGTACGACACCATTGCTGATCGTCATCGATAGGTACTTCTGTGTAGAGATAGATGCTGAGGGTCGGCCTTTGGAGCGTGCAGCAAAGCGGAAAATCCTGCCTAAGCCAGTGAAGGACCATTTTGCGAAGAAATCACTTCTCTGCTGCGAGTACATGGACTTGTCTGAAACTCAGGAGAGAGAAATCTTCCAAAGAGTGCAACTGGGCATACCGCTCACTAAGGCTGAAGCATTTCGAGCGACCATGGGTGTCTGGCAAAACTTCGCAGAGCTATATGAGCATGACTTTCCAAAAGTGGTTAACCGTAAGTCGTGCTTGCTGTCTGTACCTCATCTGCAAAACATTTTCTAAAACATATCAGTGGTCAATAACAAGCGAGCGTCTGGGTTCCGGAATATCCTTATCTGCTTCTCTCAAATATACGAGTGTCACGATCCCACTGCAACGGACGGAGTCCCGAGGCTCCAGCACACCATACCATCGTTGGAGAGATTTTCCAGAAACCAGGACTCGCTCAACACCAAGACAAAGTCTCATCTCCGAGAAGTCTTTACCCTCTTCAACGAACTTGTTGAAGAAGATGGAACCACGTTCGGAGACCGAGGCTATACACGTGTTAAGACCTTTGCGCCCATTGAATTGATTGCTGTGGCTGTGTTGCTGTCTCAGCACAAGAAGCGTCCAAAAGGGATGCTCCGAGGTGACATTGCAACTCTTCGTGATCACCTCCGCTCTAGGCACGAAGACCTTCGAATGAATGGGAATTGCTGGGCTAGTGCCTGGGAATATATCGACAACCTCGAACGTTATCGCGGAGCGGTTGATACTTCAACCATCCGGAAAACTGGCGGCAAAACAAAGCATCGTGCGACTAGAAATTCGGGTGCAGTCGTCTCTGGTCCTGCCCTTGACCCAAGGCCTTCAGCAACAAACCCACGCAAGAACTTGGCGGCGAGCGTTGTCCAGGCTCCGCTCGAGAGGCCACGAACCAGCCAAGCCAGTGCGGCGAACCATTCACCGCGGATCCAAATGGGTGGAAGCGGACAGGAACATGACATGATGCTGCCACAGTTTGATGGTCCAAGGAGCACACTAGTGTCACGTCCGCCTGTGGCAAGAGAGATTCGGGATCTGGAAGAACCTTTACCGAAGATCGAAAAGGAAACATCAGAACGTGAGGTGTTACGCAGTCTCGTTCCACAAGCACCATTACGTGCAGCCTCGGCCTCGTCCTCGTCGGCTGATTCCATGCTTGGCAACGCTCGCGCACCCACGGCTGTAATGACAGCCATACCGAGTGCAGGGAAAAGGAGAGCAGACTTAGACCTAGGATCAAGCACCAGTGCGGCACAAAGTTTGGCTGCGAAGAAAGCAAGGTTGATGGGGACGCTGAAGTAGAAATTGGAAGGACAAGTTGCGAGGAGGTAACAAGAAGTCGGAAACGAAGAGTCGGGAACAGTAGCAGAAGATGGTGCCTGTGATTTGGAGCCCGGAGGACTTTACAAGCAGGAGTGGACAGTCGCCGCCGGAGCTTGCTTTGACTACTACAGCTCTCTTATACCTTATCCGGATTTACAGGAACGATTCATGCGACGCACGAATATCAATGGTTCTCTTAAGATATGATATAGCCAAATACTTTCGCAGAATCGCGACTCTACAATTAAATATGTGGTGTTAAACTCGCTCATACTATTGAGTCCGTCGTACCTAGCTTTGCGCTGGGTCTTCTGAAGTTAGTCTTTTATGGGATTGTAGAGGCTCAAGGGGCAGACCTGGCAGACGATAGATGTACGTGTAGGTGGACACAGATTGAAAGTGTGACTGCCCTCGACTTTCCACACCATCCCACCATCGCTAAGCCTAGCCCGAATTTCTCGGCTTCTACCGCGCAAGACCACAGTCGAGTGCTCGAGATAGAGTCAACGGCCATAACATCCTTCTGTACGCGTGTCTCCTCTTAAAGGAGCATTGAGACCCATCTAATCTTGCACATGTGCTAACAGCCCCGCTGCAGCATCTCCACATCCATCCCCCACCAACGCACGCAACTTTGCGAAATTCCCACACAACAGCCGCAATTATGGATCAAGCAAAGCTAGCGAAGATGCAGCAATCAGTGCGCATTGGTGAGTTCCCCCTACCTCCCATGTCTTCAATCTAGCTTCTGATACCGGGCATGCGGTGGCTAACCTCATCTTCTGCGCTTAGGGTAAGTCTAACTCTCCAATCCTCACTGCCAGAGCTGCCGAGCCTTGTATCCTACAAACCGGTCTTCCGATGCCGGGCCAACAGCCTGCTAGGACTATACGAGGAAGTTTACGCTGATATGTGACCAACCTCAGAGGCAAGGGCACGCCGCGAAGAAAGATGAAGAAAGTGCACAAGAGCTCCGGCACCGACGACAAGAAGCTCCAAACCGCCCTCAAGAAGCTAAACGTGCAACCCATCCAAGCGATTGAAGAAGTCAACATGTTCAAAGAAGACGGCAACGTCATCCACTTCGCCGCTCCCAAAGGTATACATCATCGTTCCCCAATTCCCCATTCCCCATCCCCCCCATCACAACCACCCATACCGTCCAACACGCTTACACGAACTCACAACCCCACAGTCCACGCCTCCGTCCCCTCCAACACCTTCGCCATCTACGGCAACGGCGAAGATAAAGAACTCACCGAGCTCGTCCCGGGCATCCTCAACCAACTGGGCCCGGACTCGCTCGCCTCGCTGCGCAAATTGGCCGAGAGCTACCAGAGCATGCAGAAGAAGGAAGGCGAAGACGGGGACAAGAAGGCGGATGACGACGACGACGATATCCCGGACTTGGTGGCGGGGGACAACTTCGAGAGCAAGGTCGAGTGAGAGGGTTGAGGAGGGGTGAGGGGTGAGGGGGGATGTGTGCGGTGGCGGTGGGGCAAACTGTATGTTATGGGGCATGGTATAGCATATGCGAAGATCTGCAACGTCCCTGTTTTCCCCATGGGCGGCTGGATGGGGATCGATCGGCTGGGTACAGCCATCGCGGAACCTGAACCCTCGGTTCTCGCCGAGGAGTGCGCTCTCCTACCTCTGCCATCTCCAGCAACCCGGACACAGCCGGCGGTTCCACGGCTTCGGCGCGGACAAATCCATGCTTTCCGACATGGCGTAAATACGGTGCCCGCTCGACCAAGGCAAACTTGAGGTGACATAGACGTCGTTGACTACCACGAGCGCGTTGAACTACCCTTGAATCACCGACTCAATAATACACTCCGACCGGTAACCCCAAATGTCAACCGTGATAATTTCCCAAGCGGAAAATGGTGACGCCTTCACTAAGCCCCACAAACTTCCACCTCACACTGCGCCTTTTCCATCCTCCCCATCCTCCCCATCCTCCCATTCCCATTCCCACCCGACCTGGCCTTGTCGCCCCTCCCCCTCCCCACCACCCCATCCCCCCTCCCTCTCCCCGCATGGGCATGTGATATGATTCTGGCGTGTGTTTGTTGTCGTTGGTTGGGACGTGTGGTATTAGTATGGTATGGTGGGGATTGGGCGGGTGTAGATGGATGTGTATAAGAGACAGCCTCTCCACCCACTCCACCCCCTCCAGTCCCAACTCCCTCCTCCTCTCCCCCCCCACCATCCACGCCTGGAAAACCCCCTGCGCATCCTCCACCCCCCTCAACTCCTGCACCCAATTCTTGACATACGCCCCCTGCGGATCATAGTCAAACGCCTGCTTGACCGGGTTGAAGACGCGGGCTTCGCCCCTGGGGTCGTTGCCCACGCCCGCCGTGTACTGCCAGTTGCCCCAGTTGCTGCTGACGTCGTAGTCGGCGAGGAGGGACTCGTACCACTCGGCGCCGACGCGCCAGTCGATGCCGAGGTGCTTGGAGAGGAAGGAGGCGACGTTTTGGCGCGCCCGGTTGGAGGTGTAGCCCGTGAGGAAGAGTTCGCGCATGGAGGCGTCGATGAGCCCCGTGCCCGTCGTGCCGGAGAGGAAGCGGGCCACGACTTGCTGCGTGTCTTTCCCCTCCGCGCTGCCGCCGTGCGGGCATTTCCACGCGTAGCTGCTGTCGTTGCGGAACCCCGAGATGCGGAACAACCGCGGGCCAAACTTGCGCGTGCACAGACGCATGTAGTCGCGCCACAGCAATTCGAAGCGCACGGCGGCGGTGCCGATGTTTTCGCCCTGCGCGTAGCCCGGCGCGGTGCTGCCGAGCGGGGTGGTGCCGTTTTCGAAGTGGAGGAGGTATTCGTGGGTTTGGCGGGCGGTGATGCAGCCGAGGGCGAGCCAGGCGGAGAGTTTGGTGCTGAAGTCGAGGCCGAGGAGGCCGTTGCGCGTGTCTTTGTAGGTCGACATGCTGCCGGATGTGATGAGGTGTCGTAGGCGTTCGTGGCCGGTGGTTTCGCCGCCGTGGAAGGGGTGCGCGGATTTGGCGTTTGTGGGCCATTTGGGTGGGTGCGCGAGGCCGAGGTTGGGATCTAGTGGCTTGACGAGTTTGGCGATGATGTCGTCTAGGGTGTTTGGAATTGTAAATGGCGCCGGTTGAGGTGGGATCGATGGCGGAAGGGGTGGGAGTTCTTGTGGCACGGGTAAGGTAGGGCGGGGTGCCTCGCGGAGAGGTTCGACCTGTTTGCGATATGTAGTGAAAACGTCGGGTGTCTCGCGTGGATGGTCAAAAGGCACATCACGACTGTTGAGATGTCAGTATGAAGCTGCGAAGAGAAAGCCCCCTTAAGGGGATGGGGCTCCTTCGTTTGAAAAGGTGGTGTTTCCGGGAATGAGCTGGCCCCTTCCCAAGTGAAAAGGGGGTGTGCACATACTCATCAATATAGTACTTTTCGTCAACCCATAACTTGAACTCCTTCCCATCGGCCTCCACGGCCTTTCGCACATCACGCTCTTCCCTCTTCTCCTCCACGCCTTCCTCCGCGGTCATCCACACGCCGAAGACCTCACTGTCTGTGCGTCTAAAGGCCTCCAGCATGTCTTTGACCACTTGGCCAAGCATACCAACCCGGATCTCAAGTCCACTGTCAACACTCTCGAGTGACTTTTTCAGATCCCAGACACTCTCGGCCACAAAGCGTGCACGATGTGGGCCACATCTCCAGAAGCCACCAGCCTGCGAGCGGGCCTCTGGGTACGGAGATCGGTCCGAATCCGACGAGAGAAAGCCAGAGACCTCGATCTGTTGCGCCGGAAAACAATAGACGGGAAGAACGTGAGTATACGGACGTGACGACTGCTGACAGGACTTGGAGATCTCGTGCAATATCGGGTTGTCCGCGAGGCGGAGGTCCCGGCGAAGGAGGTAGATGAGAACGCGCGGCGGAGACATGTCTCGGTCGTGGAAGGTCGTCGCAGAGAATCAAAACGCTGACAGCAAAGTAACGACGGACAGGCGGACAAGGTCGCAAGCAGTGGTATCTCGCAGCGCAGTGCTTCCACCAGAAGCAAACAAGAACAGAGCTCGAGCTGTCATGTACAGAAGTGCAAGGGGGGGGATCAACCGAGTTCTGGCACTGCTGTCACTGCACCACGGTCGAAGTGCAGGGAAATGCTCATAGATATACTGCGAATCCGAGGCGGAGGCAAAAGCAACAGGCCGCAGTGCCCTTGTGGTCGAGCCGCACGGGATGCTATCCGGATGCATCTTCAACACGGTAGGCTGGGGCCGGGGCGCTGGCGGGTGGGCCTGTGTCTCGCATGCCCGGCGTGGAGCAGTGCAGACACGAACAGGAGAGAGATGGGACGGAGAATTAACAGCATCATAGACTTGCGGCCATGGCTTGCCGGGACGGGGCTTCCCTACTTGCGACCAAAACGGTTCCACCCGAACTTTGACTCGTCGCTTGCGGACCCCACGACCCGACTGCCACGGACCACCGCGCCGGAGTCCCAGGACCGCGTCCCCGGGAGGAATTCATCGAATTCATCGAATTGATCGAATTCATCTCATTCGGGTGGCGCCTCGACCACGATGCCAGGGCCGCCACTCAAATCAACGGATGCCACGCTTACCTTAAGCCTCGAGCCTCACGCCTCCAGCCTCCACCGCGATCGCGCTGCCCTTAGCACCCAGCACCCAGCACCCAGCACCCAGCACCCAGCACCCCGCACCCAGGCTCTCGCGCTCCCCGACCAGGCTACACCCTAGACACTCCGGAGCATTCTTTCGCATAGGGGACTGAGCCAGCTGGCTGGGTCGCCCATTCACTCACACGCCTTGCTGATGTGCTGGCTGGTTGACCGACCGCAACTAGCCTGGCGCAGATCATTCACCCCTGGAAACCCCTGCTGATCGGTGAAGATTTACGATTTACTGCGGCACCGTGAAGCCACTGCTCTCGTCGTTCTTCGCCGTGTCTACGGGGCCTCGACAAGATGAGTAATTCCTGACCAAGCCCACTATGACGCGCTAAAATGCTTAGAGGGCTCGCGGGTGCCAAAATAAAGCGGAATCTCAAGCGAGACAAATCAATAATCTACGCAAAAGCGCAACAGTAGTCCTGCAACAATAAAAGATACTTTTTGTTTGCAATAGAGCTTTTAGATACTTCATACACTGTTCTTATTTCCTACAAATTTTCTCGACTTCAGCAGCTATTCTGAGGGCGGTACGACTTTTTGCAGCTCAGAGCACCCATAACTTAGGATTCCGGTTTTGTTGGCACCCGCGAGGAGGGGTGCCCGCACTGATTGATTAAAACAAGATTTCGAAAAACCCGCTTAGTCTGTGGAGCGGCAACAATGCATGCAGTTCCAGTCGTACGAGTAAGGTAGCGCCGACCTGCGTGCTGGGCCTTGCGACCCTCGGATCCGATGGAGCCCTCTTGATGCGCTCCCGGCTTGAGGGTTTTGACATTTGACATCTGACGTCGGGTGTGACTTCTGACATCGGGATGTCACCGAAGCAAGTCACGACTGAGTCCACGCTGGCAATCCGGTCGCCCGACTTCCCAGACCCTCGCGTGGCTTGCTGCACCGCCAGATTGCCGAATCCGACAACCTGGATCCAGATCGGCGCAGGTGGAGCAGCCAACCAGCACAAAGCTCAAACTGCTGTTACGAGGAGCGCGGGAAGGATCTATTCAGGGCCCTTCTTTAGCGTGTCGGCCGCCGAAATGGCAGCCGTTACGGATCGTGAGCCTGCGACAGGCCTGCTGTCGTGACTCTTCACGGACGCCTGCGTTGGTGACATATCACCTGATGATACAAAAGAACGGACCTGATCCGATCTGGTCGCGTAATGGAAAGACCATGTGCGCAGCCATTGTGTGTTGGTGCAAACATCATACCCCATCCAGACCATCCTGCCGTCGCTAATGGGCCCGTAGCGAACCCCAAACCTAATAGCCCTGCGCCACCAGCTCTTTCTCGGTCCACTCCCACAGACGTGTTGCCAAGTTGGTGTCTTGTGCGTATCCACTTCCCTTGCTTAGCTGCCCCACAGGTTTGTAGTATGCCCCATTCACCACGTCTTCCCTCTTGGCCGCAACCGCCCAGAGCTGGTTCAGAGCGCCCTGCTTGACGTCCTGCATAATGAATGAGCCCACGACTGCCATTCCGCATCGTACCAGCAGATTCGTTTCCTCATTCGGCTTGTACAACTCCGTTTTGATGATGCCCGGATGGACTGATACAGCAGTGAGGGAAGGGTGTCGCCTGGCAAGCTCGCGCGCGTAGAGGATGTTGGCTAGCTTGCTTTGACCGTACCGTGCCCAGGTGCTTTGTGCATCCAACAGTGACTTGTCAAAAAGGATGCCGCCCGTTGGCGCGAGGTTGTGCCCCTCAGAGCTCAGGTTAACAATGCGGACGTCAGTGCCCTTTTCGGCAGTAGAGAGCAAGGTCGGTAGAAGGAGCTTTGTCAATAGCGCGTGACCAAGGTGATTTGTGCCGAATTGAATCTCGTAGCCCTCCTCCGTGGCCCCCTTGGGCACAGCCATGATACCGGCATTGTTCAGGAGTACATCCAGACGACTCGATTGAGACGTGAACTCGCGAACCGCAGATGAGATTGAGCGAAAAGATGACAGATCTAGGTGGAGGAAGGTGATCTTGGCTGATGGCACGGCTTCCTTGATCTCGGCAATGGCAGCTCCCGCCTTTGCAGGTGTGCGCGCAGCGAGCCATATATGCGATGGATTGTGTTTTGCAACCTGACGGACAGATTCTTTGCCTAAACCAGTGTTCCCTAGACGTGTTCAGCGGTGAAGAAGGCCTGTTGGGATCATGGCGCACCCCCAGTGATTAAGATGACGCGATCTTTGAGATCCGGTATATCTTGGTCCGGAGTGAAGGTGTTACTCGCACTCCAAAACCGGCTGAGATGGGGAAGATATGTTTCAACTGCTTCAAATGGATGCAAGATGCTCTGGTAGATCAAGAACCGTAAACCAAACAATTCTGCAAAGGCTTCCGTAAGTGGTGTGCCACGCGTTGTTTGAGAAACAGAGCTGGTTTGGGAGCGTGAGATAGTTGTTCCTTGATGAGTGTCTCTTAGTTCACGATCCATACTCGACTACGCCCAGCTGTGGCAAATCTAATCGGATGATGACCTGGGACCTGGGATTGAGGCGACCGAAAGCGGTAACGCCTGGCCAGCAGGCCAATCAGAAGGTGATCCCTGATCCTGTCTGAGGCAGGCTTGGCCAGGATATCAGAGTCCTGCCTGGTAGTCAAAATCTACGACGTGCAAAACAGAAATGGCTAGACAGGATTAGTTGAATACTCTGCTACGCCATCAGACATGCACAAGATTTGACAGAATAAGGTATCGCTGGTAGGAACGTTACGCACAAGGAACTTGCCCGCGGTTAGGATACCTGTACCTAATGCTTCTCTATGACGTCATTACGGCATTGTCAAAAGCGCTTACGGGCTTACAGACGCGGTCCTCTCCCTCAAATGCGAGGGGATGTCCTTTATTGTTATACGGATACTCGTACTCGTAATCTAGTCGAGTTGGATTCAAGGGAGTACGGTGAAGTATTGAAAGGGCAACAAGATCAATTGGAAGAAAGAATGGATCAGCCGCGACAGGGGTCTTCGGCATCCGTACCATCCCGGAAACAGCAAGGCTTTGAGCAGATATGCGCTGCTTGCTGAGCACACCTGGAGCATGCGAGGATTTGAAAGGGAAAAAGCACAGCCATGAATGTCCGTCTATGTCTCATATCTCATGCCTCATGCATCATCACCTCCATTGGAGCAAGAGCGAGAACGTCAAAATCAATACTAATGCTCCATCTCGCTGACTCCCACCACTCCGACTTTTGCCATCTCTTTCAACTTTCTTTCTGCCCAGTACAACATTACCATTCAGCCTCCATCCCATTGTTCCTCGAGAAATCACCCATTTCCGCAAGGCTACCTCAATAACAGCGCCCCACCATCGCCACAACACCACAACACCAAAACCCACCACCCTCCCCCCCCACAAAATGGACATGTCCTCCATGCCCTCCTCCTCCTCCTCCTCAACCCCCATGTCCGGCATGAACTCCATCTTCCAAACCTCCCCCTCCACCCCCCTCTACTCCCCCCACTGGACCCCCCACTCCACCACCGCCTACGCCTTCACCTGCATCTTCCTCATCCTCCTCGCCACCATCTTCCGCCTCCTCGTCGCCGGCAAACACCTCCTCGAGCACCGCTGGCTCGACCGCGAACTCAACCGCCGCTACCTCGTCGTGCACGGCCGGCCCAGCGTGCTCGAAGCCGCCAAGGCGGAGGACGCCCCGAACGCGACGCTCGTGTCGGGCAGGGGCGTCGAGGAGAGTGTGCGCGTGGTGCGGAAGCGGACGCGGGGCGTGGCGCCGTGGCGCTGGAGTGTGGATGCGCCGAGGGCGGCGTATGCGACTGTGATGGTTGGGGTGGCCTATATGCTGTAGGTCGAGCGGCGCGGCGGTGAAAGTCCGAACTAACGCTGTCGGTAGGATGCTGGCCGTCATGACGATGAATGTGGGCTATTTTCTTTCCGTGCTGGCCGGTACCTTTGTGGGCGAGTTGGCGGTGGGCAGGTATACCGAATTGGCGGAGCATTAGACATGTTGTCGGGCATGCTCGGCTTGGGGCCTTTGGGGGCGTTTTAGGAGCGGATGCGGGATTTTGGAAATCGACATTTGGAGTTGGGGCGGGTATCATGCGGAACTACAGAGTATCTTTAGGCCGGTTGAAAGGACAGCATGGGGAAGTTTGTCCGAGGGACAAGGAACCTGATTTAGATGAGTGCTTTTACAAAATGCAAGCCTCTGCTACCTTATGCAGGTCCCTTTGGATCGACAACGCCGTCGCTATGTACCAAGATCAACAGACGCTAGGTGATACACGCAGTGGACTCTGCCGCGCGCATGGCTGGTAAGAGACTTATTTGTCAGTACGCTTCCTACTCTTGGCTGCCGGCGGGCCAAGCTGTCCATTTCGAGCGGAGATCGGGTATCAAAAAGCAAAGGGTGCAACAAGTAATATGCCCAACTGGAAACTCTCTAGTTCTCTTTCATGCCACACAGATCCGTTCCTAGATGGGTATCAAGCCAATAACAGATTTTCCAGTAGAAGCTCGCTCGTGCCCAGTCGAAGTCTCCGTTCTCGAGGCGAGGAACAACACTACCAATAACATCACTTTGCAATCCTCCAACAAGTGGCAAATTCGCAAGCACGTTCTCGGTCCATGATTTCTGAGGTAGAAAGGCTTCAGATGCCGGACGAATTTCCGTCTTTGGGAGCTCGGGAAAGTGCGTGAAGGCGGATGAGCGGCGTTGCGGCTGATTGCCACTGTTCATTGTAGAGACAGCCGAGGACCTGCTATCGCCGTGCTGAGGGCTTCTCTGACGATTCAGGTCGGGATACTCTGGGCCTGTGGCCGTGGCGGAAGATGCCGTGGAGGAAGAAAGTGATCCGACTTCGACAAGGGCTTGTTCGTCCGCCGTCGATAATACGTTCGCGGTAAAAGACCTAGGTAAGGTAGCGTTTGACCGTCGTCTCACGTCCGCATCTTGAAGCGACGACATTGAGAAGGATGGCCCAAGCGTTTGAGACGGTCGATGTGAAGGTCTTGTGGCATCAAGAAGTCCTGGCTCTCTATCCTCTAATCGGTATAATATTGGCTCATCGACATCCGGACCCTTGCCGTTAAATGGCTCCGCGTAGACCCAGTGTCCTTGAATGAGGTGCGGTGAACTGTATATGGCCCTTTCAGCTGCCTCGGCCGAATCGAACGTGACTTTGATCCAGCAATCTCCTCCATAGTAGCGGTTCGCCAAAGCCTTCTCCGCGCGTGAGAGGGGTCGCGGATGGACATAGGTGCTCGCGCTGAGGCTGGACTGATATCTCCGTCGCTCAAAGGGCGGCTGGCGTTCGTAGTCTTCGCATATGAGACCTTCTGAGACCCTCTCGTAGAATTCGATGGCCGCCCACTGGTTGCTGGGAGAGTATCCCCGTAGAATGACTTGTGTAGGTGCTTTCTGGGTCGTCACTGTGGTTCGAGATGCCGCGTTGCTGTCGATAGACGCGAGAGCACCGCTCTGGGCTCTCGATGAAGAAGCCTGCCCCTGTTGTTGAACATCGGCGGCTTGTCGCTCCTGGTCGTACTTGAGTGCGAGGGCAAAGCTATCGATGGTGGGATTCTCCTTCTTGGCCGGCGTTGCCGTCCTGCTCGCTCTGGAGGATCCTTTACGCCCCGCATTCTTCCCAAACGATCCCCACTCTTCTTGTGGTCTCCGCGAGTTTCGACTTTCACTAGATCTAGGTGTTACTACTGGGCGTTTTGGGCCTGAGGCAGCGAGCGGACTTACTCCAGGTAATCGATACCCCACGGCAAACGTTCACCCTTTGAGTTGAAAGCTCGTTCTTCGGGTGGTACAGCGTGTACTTGCATTTCTGCGTTTTGAAGACGGGCGTTGCGGATCTTGCTCGCGTTCTATTTACAAGCTGTCGAACATGGTCGGCGCAAACACGCCTAGGATTTTAGCGAGTCACTTGGTGCATCGACAGAGGCACGAGAGAATGATATTGTGATTCCCGGACGCACTACGAATTCTAGTTGTTCTAGACATTTGGAATTCACTTTGGCTAATTATTGGAGTAATGAGCATTTGGAAAACTTTCGTGTAGTTGCTGTGGATGCTTGATGCCCAATGCCAGACAGCTCACTCTGAAGCAGCCCATCGGCCCCATCAGATAATGAACTGTACCTAGTATGAAACGGTCCATGCCATCACTAAGGTAAGTATCGTAACGGAAAGGGATGCATCCAAGGTGACCGCGGCCTGCATATATGATAATGTCGAAAGCGCAAAGACGACAAGTCCCACACGTACAGCCCGCTATTTTACACCCGCTTTCTTCGCAGCTCCTTCTGGATTCTCCACAATTCCCTTCGCTATCTGTGCTTCACCCTTCACCTCTTGCTCCGCTGCTTCCGGGAGTGGTTCATTCTTGAGGTTTCGCTGATACAATAGAATCCGCGTTACTTGGATCACACCCACACAGCCTAGAAGGAAGTTGACCGCGGCCAGGCTGGTAAAGAAAGATATCAGCTGAGAAAGTGCCTCAACAGCCGCGCATGTGGAGCTCTTACAGTATGTTCCTAGGCTTGATGATAAAGCACCACCGTGTCCAGATTGCGCCGGTGCATGTGAGCGCAATGTTCTGGGTGAGAGAGAGCTTTTCCGCTGGTCTAGTAAAGTCACTGGCGCCGGCAAGGACGAGAGTCCACTACCCTCTGTCAGACACTTTACTCCGGCCTATATAACACTGGATGCGATTCACCTTCATGACTGGAGCCCTGTTCTGGCGTTAGTATAATACTCCTTCAATTGACGATTGATCCTACCAGAAGTGTACCGTCTTGATACCGATCGGACTGTTCCATAGTCGCTGGAAAGTGCTTTGTTCTGGTGCTGCCGCTGCATCTGTAGTCTGAAATCTGCGACCTATGGGCTGTCTGAATGATGCTCTTGCGGCCCGGGTGAACTGAGCAAAACGAAGACCGGCGCGGGAAGTCATAGTGACTGAAGTATCTGTGAGATGCCTGGGCTGGATGTCGGAAAGAAGTACTGTCGGAGTAGCAGAGATTATCGTGGATTCCCGACCAACATTGAATGCTCGTGTAGTTGTGTACTCTCCGCAGTCTGGTCCTCCGCAACTGGATGACTGGACTTGGCGCTTTCCGATTGATAACTCCGCCGGATGAGGGCGCTAGAGCTTATGCAAAGCGCACAAATGCACAATCCGAGCGCTGAAACCGCCGAAGCTTTTATGCAGCACCCTCACCAGCAAGCCAATCGACCAGCATCACTTGAAGCTCCCCGACGTCGCTCGACATACCGCAATCCATCATGTCGGGCAAATACGCATTCACAAAGTCGCTCAAGGAAGTGCGTTTTCTCTTTTGTCAATCATCAGAGCACAGCGCAGCCACGAGGTCGAGCCGCAATCTCCGGGTCGTCTAGATCGAAGCTGTGCTGAGGGACGACAGGTCATTCCTCACGAGAGCGTACCCTACAATGAAGAAGAACAACCCGTATACGCCGATCATGCTACGGGAAGCAATGGGCACGGAGCCAAGGGTTTTCGCCAGATACGGTAGGCTGCACGGGGAGGCTGCACGGGGGAAGAGAGCGACATGAAGAGAACCTGGCTGACATAGTGGGTAGAGTATGGAAAGGAGAAACAGGAGTCATTATCAGGTTAGTCGGATCTGTCTGGATACAGAGCGAACAGCTTACTTACCAGCGTCAACCCGCAGGCCTAAGCGATAAGGAGATCGAGGACAAGGTCACTGGATTGGTCAAGACGAGGATATGACCACGGGACGACTATATCTACCATTGTACAAAACCGATTAATGAAGCATTGCCACAAGAGAGGTTGCATACACCAACCCAAAAGCAATCGACGCCCGCAATGCCCACTGACCCCCCACCGCTTCAACCGCTTCAAACATCCCCGAACCTATACTGCGCCCAACTCATACTCCCCTCCTTCAACGTCCACAACCTCTCCCCGAAATCCCCCCCCGCCGCCCCCGCCCCCACAAAAATCGGCAACAAATGCTCAAACTCCGGATGCGCCCTCCTGGCATCCCCCCTCTCCAGCAACCTCACCATAGCCTTCTCCCTCTCCGCCGGCTTCACTGTCACCGCCTCCTTTAACGCCTCGTCGAAACTAATAGTGTAGGGCATCGGCTCCGACTTCCCGAACGACAAGCGCATGTCCCGCAGATTGTGCACCGCCATGCCCGACACAATGATCTGGATCCCCTCCTCACGTAACGCTGCGATTGCTTGCCCGAGTCGGTAGTGCTGGGTGGGGTCTTCGCTGTCGAAGAGGGAGACCTGCACGATGGGCACCTTCAGCGGGTTGGTCGCCGGGTCGAACGCTGCGGAAACTTCGTCAGCGCCCTGTTTTGTTTCACCCCGGATGCCCCCGCTAGTGCACGCCGGCGTGCTCACCGCACTTGAACGACGCCCACACCCCATGGTCGAGGCCCCTCTCCACCCCCTCGACCTCAATCCCCCCCTGCCTCAACGAGCTCATGACCTTTTCCGCCACGGCCCTGCTGCCGACATTCGGGTATTTTTCCTCGTAGTAGTGCGCGGGGAAGCCGTAGAAATCGTAGATCAGATCGGTGCGCTCGGCGGTGTTGACTTGGATTTTTGGGGGCCCGGCTTGCCAGTGGGCGGAGAAGACTACGATGGCGGAGGGCTGCACTTTGGTGGTGATTTCGCGGCCGATCTCTTGGAGTTTTTGGTGGGCGGGGTGGGCGGTGTCGTACATGATGTTTGGCTGTTGGGGGGGGGTGAGTGGGGGAATAGCATCACAGGGGTTTTGGGTAGGGTTGGGAGGGAGGGTTACTTACACCACCGTGGCTGAGGAAGTAGACGGGTGTCCTGGTCATATTGGAGGAGCTGTATGAATTAAAATTCCCGGCAACAATGGGCGTAGTGGTGGAATGGTGCAAAACTCGTCTCCAGGACGCTTTGATTGTATTCTGTAACGGAGACGGAATGATTGCAAGCAGGATTGGCAAGAGCAGGAGAGAAATCCACTTAAGGCTTAGAACACGAGGGTACATGAGGCGTGCTGACGACAGAGGAGAAAGCTCGATTTTATATGGGATCGAATCATAGACACAGCTACGAAGTACCATTGCCTTATTGTTCCTCCGAGTAGCTGTGTTTACCAAGCTTTGATCCAATCGCTCGAAAGTTTGTAAGCAGGCCCGCCCTATGACAGATGATTAAATAATCCTCATTATTCCCGGATCGCGGAAGGTTAATGAATGCGCTGGGCTCCTCGGGCTCAGATGAGTGCTCCTACAATGAGTCAAAGACGTGTAGCCACATAGCCAAGATGTGGTTAATCAAAAAAGTTATGTACAACAGACGCCACCGAACAGGACGCCCTGTGATTTCGCATGCTGTCTAAAATCATCGCAGTCGTAGACGCGAAGGGAGACCCATCTCTCCCAAGCGCCTCCTAAGTACAAATACATAGACCACCACTCAGAACGCCTGGCAATCTGTACCGGCCAGAAGCCATCGAAAATGCATGAGGAGCCGCGACTGGTGCACGAATTCCCACGCCAGATACCATCGGCCCTTTTCAATGGCAAGGCGACTGATACCGGTGGTCACATGATATTACAATCGCCGTCACTCCGTCTGTCCACGGCAGAACGGGAGATAGTCTTGGATTTCTGCATCTTCGCGCCTCCTTTCCGTAAGTCCTCCAATCGTTCTCGGGCCTTTGGGAAGTTTTGTGCTGCTCGAGAATCAGCTACATTCACACAGTGATCTTCCTAGGCTACTCACAAGCTGCACGCCAGTACCACCTCTTCGCGTCATCGATGTTAGCCGGAGTACCGATACCAACTTCCGTAAAATAGCCCATAGCATATTCGGCCTTCGCTAGTCCAGCGTGCGCGGCTTTACGAGCCCAGAGGTAGGCCTCGGTATCGCTCTGCTGCAGCACACCCTCAGATCCGGTCAGGTACCAGCCACTCAAGGCTAATTCACTCTGATGCTCCTCTTGGACTGCTGCTCGGCTATACCATGCAATGCTTTGCCGTGGATCGATGGGACAGCCCATCAGCCCATACTCGTAGGCACAGCCCAGGCGGTATTGCGAGAACTTATAGCCTAGGTCTGCGGCTTGCGTGAAGAGCTGCTTCGAATAAGCTTCGTCCCTTACGATGTTGTCGTTGCCGCTCGCAGTTTCATACAGAAGCCCCTACGCTCCAAGTTAGACAGTTTTAGTTCGCACGGCGGGCAAATGAACTTACAAGCTCGTGCAAGGCATGGGGGTTTTCTTCATCAGCTCTCTCCGCAGCTCTCTTCAGCCATCCTATCGCTTCACGCGGGTTCTTAGGCTGTCCGAGTAAGCCCTTCAATTGGATCATGCCCATTTTGTACATAGCTGGTGTATCTCCCAAAGTGGCTGCTCGCTTGTACCACTGTATGGCTTTTAGAGGATCTCGTCTTGTCCCTCCACCTTCTTCCTGGCCCATCTCACAACAGACAGCCACTCTATAGGCCGACTGGGCATGACCAGCCTTGGCTGCAGATTGGTAGAGATTGAAGGCTTCTTTGGTGTCGGGCTCCAAACCTAGAAGACCACGACCATGACAGTCCGCAAGATAAAACATTGCCTCTGGGTAACCAGCGTAGGCGAGCTTCTTCACCAGCTTATGAGCATCGAAGATATACTTCTCGCGGTTCTTGATTTTCGTCTTCTGATCTGCTCGACCTCCCTCATCTGCCAGGACTGCTGCAGCCTCCACCATCTTCTTAGCAAATATTAGCTGAGTTTTTTGGTCAGATGGACTGGCTTTGACAGCCAGCCTAAGTCGCTCTAGCTCCTCTTGAGTGACTGCAACTGACGTCCCTCCATCTCTTGATGAGATTGGTGCAACGGTTTGTTGTGCGACACCCGCTTGCTGCGGAGGTGAAGGGCCGAAATTATACTGCCTGACGGGGACTGGTTTCGGAGCTTGATTTGACGTGGGTCCTGGCATTGGCTGAACAGATGAAGAGCCGCCATCATACTGTCTAACGGGAGGGGGCTTCGAATTCTGGTTTACAATAGAGCCTTGCATCAAGCCAGGCCTAAAGGGCGCTGGATGGGGAGGAAGAGCGTCTGGGTTGGATGATAGGCCTGCCGGAGGTGACGTGGGCCCTGTCCGACTGATGGGGCTCTGTCCGTTTCCCGGACCTCGTCCTTGTCCAGAGACTGAACGCTCATTATCTCTCGGATTCTGCTTCGGAAGTCCAGGTAGCATGTCCTGTCGCTGTTGTCCATTATTCTGCGAACCCATACGAGGGTGACCGTTTGCTTGACCGTTTTCTCTCACTCTACCGTCCGAAAACCTTGCCATATTATCATGGGGTAGACCGGCTACTTTCGCTTCACCGTTCGTAGTTCTTATTGGTAAATCCTGATATTGGCTGTTATGCGACCTGGCCGGGATATTAAGTTGGGCCCCGTTGTATCGAGGATCAGGGTGTGGACCAGATTGATGGTTGACTTCATTCATGCGCGGGGGCACCGAAGCCACATTCCGCACTTCTCCAGCCAATCCAAAGTCGAAGCCGCTGTTGCTATTGCCGGTCTCTTTCGGTTGATGGTGCTGTCTAAGGTCTGGCTGGGATCGGCTTCGGTGAGCTTGTGCAGCAAAATCAGGATGCCGATATGATGCCTTCGTATTGTCGTTGTAAGGGTGTGCAGACATAGGTGGGCCTTCGGGCGATCTTTGATGGCCTTGCATGCGAAAAACTCGGTCAGTTGTCATACCCTGCTTTTGTTCGAAGCTTTCTTCAGGCATGGCACCAACATTCTGCCTGTCGTCGAAAGTTTGTTGATGATACGATCCGCCACTCTGGGTTTGGCTTAATTGATTGTTCTGAGGCGTATCGTAGTATGAATCGGAAAGCTCTCCATAGCTTGCCTGGTTGGAGTGTGGAGGACGCTGTGAAGGACGCGCAGTTTGGTTGTCGACGTAATTATGAGAGGGTTTATACGCAGTAAAACTTGGCCCTGGTGGCACTATGGGGGTCAGATCAGACCTCACAGATGCGTGGGGTTGGTAAGCCCGCCCTTCTGGACTACGATAGCCGGCTGCGGGACCAGGCTCTGACCATGCAGGCTGGCCGTCAAGTCCGACCTGCGAACCCCAATTTGTGTATGCCTCAGCTACTCCATTGGGCATAGTTCTGCTCCTTTGCTGTCCCAGGCCAGTTGCTACCTCGGCTGGGAAAGACGGTTCTGTTTGATATTGATCAAACCTTTGATGCTGGTTGAAGGGGCGGCTATCCTGTACAGGCTGAGCGGACGATCTACCATCGCCAATATTGCGCCACCCTGCACCGACTGGTCGTGTATTTCTGCTTTCAAAGCCTGGTTTTTGAGTGTTTTGATGGTACTGAGACGGGCCATATTGCTTGGTATCCACAAGGTTGCTGTCACCAGACGGATTGGGCCGTGAGCTGTTACGGTAATCTTGTGACGCGCCTCCATTGTGTCTCTCCTGACCACGTGAAGAGGCGTGACTGCTTTTGCTGCTCGCAGTTTCTGGCCTTTTGTCAAGCGATCTCTCTTGTGGTACTCCATCCCCTTTCAAGCTCATGCCTGCTAAAGCCCCATGAAGACTCTCTGCTTCGGAATTGCCAGCTTTTTTCTTATTCAGTGGGAATGTAGGGAATGGGTTGTCCCAGCTCAGGGTTTCTGGGGATGGAGGCCTGCCCAGGATGTGCTCTTTTGCTATGAGTATCTTCGTTAGCCTGCAAACATATGCCACACCCGCCGGTCTGCTTGGCATCTCCGCATGGGAAGGGCTACAAACCAGGCTTGATAGGTTGCGCCTTCTTCACTCTCGGCGATTGCGTCGGATAGGAAGGTGCAACGACGTTTGCTCGGCCTGCGTTCCCAGTCAAATCATTTGAGACATAGCCGTGGGCCGTCATTTGGGAACTTCGCTCGTAACTGCGTTTCAGACCAGTCGGATCTTGAACATCGAGCGCAGGGCGTTGATTCCTGTTATCAACATAACCGCTTTCGTGACGGTAAGAACCCTGCAGCTGCGGCTGACGTCCCTCTGGCCCTCGGTAGCCATCCTGTCTAGAATACGCACCGGTCGCCTGCTGTGGCGGTCCCTCATAGTATGCGTTTGTACCAGAGTACTGCGGCTGCTGTTGAGGTTGCTGCCTTTGCCCTATGTTATAGCCGTTCTTTGTAGGGTAATTTGATTGTGGCGGAGGTTGGCTCATTGAAGACTCTTGATAGCCAGATTGTAGGGGATATCGTCCAAACTGAGGCGGAGCCTGATTTTGAGGCCCACCATAGGCTGGCGTCTCAGCGTAATGGTTCCCCTGGAGCTCTGAAAGTCGAGGTCCTCTATTCATGTCCCCATATGGCTGTTCATACTGCTGATCTGGATGTTGGGGCCTCTCATCGTATCGATTCTGGTCGCCATACTCCCAACTTTGCTCGCCCATGCCATTGTGATACCGCTCCTGTCCATACTGCTGTGATGGAGCATACTGCTGAGATGGAGCATACTGCTGAGATGGAGCATACTGTTGAGATGGAGCGTACTGTGGATGATGATGGCCGTAGTAAGGTCGTGTAGGGGCGTCATGAGGTCCTGAGTTATTGTACGCCATGGTAGGCCCGTCCAATGTCCGGGTCTTGTCACCAGCACTGGCGCTTGTTGAAGAAGTTGTGCACCTTGCCGGCTTCCGTGGGTTTTCCTTGTCCTGTTACGTCAATCATCAATAATGAAAAATACCGGTTGTAGCTTCTATCAATGCCGAGGCGGTATCATATCAGGTACGCTGAAGTCTATCACAGATAGGAGTCGTGTCGGTGATCCGAGGACAGTCGAATCGGAAAGTCGTTCGATGCTGTCAACGAGGGAATGGGCGCAAATGATGTTAATGATTGTGAAGTCACCGGGACTTATGATTTGCAGCAGAGCCTAATGAGTGCGTATCCCAACAGCAAGCGCTTGGGTTGCTCGTTATGAGTTTGTCGCCGCCAAAATGGTGCTTGCTCGTCCCGCCTGTGGAGAGCCTGGGCAGTGCAAGAGTGATGGCCAAGTATGAAGAAATGATTCCCAAACGAATGACGAGAGCAAGCTCGATCGAGTCTGTCGGCTAGCCTGTTAGGTAGAAAGAAATCGAGTCCTCACGAGGGGCCGGGGCTCAGGTGATGGCTCAAGCAGGAACATGACAGTGCACCGAATGGCCTGAGGTGTTGGATGTACAACGTGAAACTGAAGCACGCTAAAGCAATATCGAGGGGGCCCGCCGTAAGATGCCTGTAGGCTGCGCTGTAAGGTACTTGTAGGGGATGCCTGTGTGACGTAGAGCCGTACTGGTACCTCACTTAGCTCGCTGTTAATATTAGAAGAACAGGACTCCTGTCATGACATCGCCTCCTGCATCAAACCAGATTTGAGCCGTTGAAACTGCGCCACTGCGGGTATTTCGTACGCCTCACACGAATACAGAGTTCAATGGCTGTGCGATCGATAGGCCCTGTAGTCGCATGACGCCCAGACCAAGGCCCAGCCCAAAGACACCAGCACTGTCACCGTCCCCGCATACGCACAACCAAAGCCCTGGAACACGAGTCCCCAAATCCCCCGTTACCCTGCCTTGTCCTTCCCTGCTCATTGCACCCTAGCCCTTTCTGCCCCTTCAACAAATCAATGTCAACGCCTTAACCTCCACCGCCACCATGTCCAAACGCGCCCTCTACATCAAAATGCTCGCCGCGTAAGCATACCCCTCGTCCCCAGCTGTCAAATCCGGTTTCTAACCCAATCCCAGAGGCGCAGTAATGAGCATCGGCGGCCCCGCGCTAATAATCTACGTAACCCCGACGGAAGAAGAGCTCTTCAAGGTACGTCTCCCTTCCCGTCACCTACCCCGTCCACCATAGCGACAGCGCGCCCTGTATGTATGCATATTAAGACCTCCCCCCAACAGCGCTATAACCCCGAACTCCAAAAACGCTCATTAGCCAACCGACAAGAACGACAGCAGGATTTCGACAACTTCGTCGGCAAGATGAAGGAGTATTCCAAATCTAGTAAACCAAGTATGCTTGCTCCACCTCCACTTTCTCCAGACCCTCCGCCTCGTCACATGCTTACGTACTGCGATCTGCAGTATGGGAGGCGGCGGCTGAAGACGAGGCGCGCACGAGGGCGAATTCGGCGGAGGAGCAGAGACGGGTGGCGGCTGAGATCCAGAAACGGAGGGAGGAGATTAGGAGGCATTCGTTGAATGGATAGGAGTGTGGAGATATACAGAGTGGTGATTTGTTGTATCATGCGTTCTTCTGGTCATATATTGGGCTTGAGCATGGAATGGGACTGGAGTATGGTAGGGCATCAATTTGCTTTGTTCGTGTGCAAATGTCATTTTGGTCCTCCTGCACCCCTGCAAGGACTTGGAATTGCTACGCTGCTATGCCTGTCTTCGCAGCCACTCTTCTCACTGAGAATGACTATACCGCGCACCAAGGGCCCTCGCGGATACAGAGATCCTCACAATGCGAGGACGTGATCGAAAACTGGCCAACAGAATCCCCAACACCATCTCAGCCGCCTGGGGCGCTTGTCCCAGAAGACGGGCCGGAAGGCTGCCTAGGTAGGTGCCCCTCACTGTCCACCCTCGAGCAAGCCGCCACCCCTGGTTTTCCTCAACGAACTCTTAACCCAAAGGGCCCTGGATGCTCGCTCTCACCGCTCGCTCGACCGCTCGACTGCATACCTTGATGGAGAGTTCCACATCTCAACTATCTTACTATAGCCACAAATCACTCCTGTGACAGCTTTGGGCGTTTTGCGCGGTCTGCTTGAACTGGGGATTCTGGGGCTTGAGCTATCTAGAATGATGAGTGGCGGGTTGGAGGCTCGAAGAAGGAAGCCAGTGGCTGTCTTGGGCGTTTTGTGGGGTCGAAGGGTTGAGGATTTGGCTTCTGGCTTTGTTGTTGCTGTAGACATGGTCTTTGGTGCTTCAGGGGAGGCTTTTTGTTTGGCGTGGTCGGATGGGATTTGCCTCTTGCTACTGCTGCTTCCCGTATTCTGAGTTGACTGAGCCTTTTGGGTGGCCGACCACTCGTGCACTGCGCGCTCTGCTGCGTTCTTGTCCATTCTTATTTGTTCTCTAGGCGTAGCTTGCATCCAAGCCGGAGTGCGGCGTGAGGTGTATAGTGCTCTGGATACTACCTTCTTACACCTGGGAGTGACATCAAGACTCTTCAATAGAATCGCTCGGGCTATTTCTTCCTACGTGGGTATTCCCTTCCTTTGGTGCAAGCTTTGATTTACTTCGTATTCTATTACAGTTTGGGGGAACTTCACAGAAGCATGACAACCATTTATTATTCTCCTTTGCATTTCCGCCCTGCGATTTTACTCTTACAGATGTGCCTTCTCTTCCGGAGTGGCATTGAGGTATGCAGGTGTTTGACAAAGCTTGCGAAGCATGCTGTTGATTGCTTTCCTGTCATTTCTCTTCACGCGGCGGAGTTCTAGTGCCTGACTAGGGCCGTAGCTGGTGTGGCAGGTTCCTTTCTGGCTTCCTCCTGCCGACGATGTCGCGATGAGAACGACTTTGGCGCTGCATGTTCGGCTTGTGGGCTCTTGTGTTTGTTCTCGCCACTCGGCTGCACTAAACCCCTTATCTTCCTTTTCCTTTCTTGTCTCATCACCTCCCTCGTCCTCCGCTGCCTCTTGCCCCTTTCCCGTCCCTTTCGTTCTCTCCACGCATCCGTTCCTCCCCCCCTCCGTTTTCCTCGTCAATCCCTACGCTCATATCCCAACCTACATCCGCACCCAACTCCGCCTCAAGTCCCACATCGTGCCGCTTTACTCCTGAGACTTCCCATCTATTAGGCCTCATCGCGTTTTCAACGATTTTGCCCGTCTTCACTCCGTGCCACGCTTGGCCGCAAGTGATCTTGTTGATGCGGTGTTGTAGCCCCGTCGAGCGGTCTGCTTCACTCTAGCAATAATGTTCTCGACGCTTGGCTCTTTCGAAAGACACTATCATGTGAAACAGCGGGAGGCTTATGAATCAAGTCAGAAAAACAACCGAGAGCTCAAGTCTACTCGCTCTCTGGCTTGAGTCAGCTCGGCTTTAAATCTCAGGTCCACATGTTGACGAACTCACCTTTTCGTCTCTAGTACGCAGACGGACGGCCACGCGGTGCTGCTTTACCTTCAGGCTAGAGAAGGCGACAATGAAACAGATTCGATTGAAGGGAAAATCTGTTGTGGTGGCGATCCTACTCTATGGGGGACTTCTAAGGAGAGAAATCGACTGTCGCCAGAGAGCTTCCCTCTCCTACCTTCGGTGGATTGTTTCCAATGAAAGTGAGTGAGCCTGTACGATGGGTAGGAGAGAAAGTCCCGGAGTTCCAGCGGTTACATTGACTAGACATATCAAGCACGTTGTCCTTGCCGGATGCCGATGATATGTCAATTTTGGTGAGACTAAGCGCGGATCTTTCCTCTTCTCACTGGTGCCTAAGCAGCAAACATGTTCTGTGATAAAAGTCGGTGAATGATGTACAGAGGCTAAAACTACTGCATAATATCAAAGATTCACAAATACACGCTTCGGTTATCAGGCCTTATCCAATCTAGTGCATCTTCAGAGGCGGGCTTCTTGAGCACTATTGGTCTGTGCCATATAGTCAGCTTCCAGAGCTTCAAGACTTGCGCCATACCAACGTGGGTCCGAAGGTCTTGTGCCGCCCAAGGGATGCTCTTCTTATTGCGCAAAGCATGAACTTGCAGGACAAACATGCCTGCCGGTAACTGATTACAACTTGGCAGCAGGGCCTACCGAGGTGATCTCGTTATACAACAATCTGCACACTTGATCAGTACTACTTCTCCGACAACGGCTCCAGGGACTACTCACGATGTCAAGAAGTCTGCATAGTCCTCTCCTGTGACTTGACCCGAGAAGTACTGGGCAGCAAGGTGGTATTTATTCCCCTTCGGCGCTTTTGAGGCGAGCTCGTCGGCCTGTTCCTTGAGCAGCTTCTGGGCATACGCCTTGTCGACCTTCTTGCCTTCGGCAGTCGTAATCCCATGTCTGCACCATTGCCACAGCTGGCTTCGGCTGACCTCTGCAGTCGCGGCATCCTCCTGCAATCCAGATTGTCAGTGTCCTGCGCATCTACGCTGGCATGTCGTCCTTACCATAAGGTAGTTGATCGGGACACATCCGACTCCTCTCAGCCATCCTTCCATATATCCAAGACCAATGTTTAAGTTCTTGCGGATACCCTCTTCAGTGACGGTACCAGGCATGTTCATGTTCAAAAGGTCGTTGCCAGTCACATGGACGTCTTCCCGCCTTCTGAACATCTGATTGGGCGTCGGCATGTGCTTGTTGAAAACATCACTGGCAATGGCTGCCAACGCTGGATGCGCCACCCAAGTGCCATCATGTCCTGCTCTTACTTCACGGAGCTTGTCCTCGTAGACGTTGTTCATAGCCGCGTCGTTGGCTTTCTTGTCGTCCTTAATTGGGATCTGCGCAGCCATTCCACCCTAAGAGGGTATCAGCGTCTGCGAACTTATTCGGCATTGGACTCGAAAGGCTTACCATGGCGTGCACTCCTCGCCTATGGCAGGTTTTGATCAGCAGTCGCACATATGCGTCCATGAATGGTACAGTCATGGTTACAGCTGAGCGGTCTGGTAGCACAAAGTTGGGGTTCTGGCGGAATTTCTTGATGACGCTGAAGATATAGTCCCATCTTCCGCAGTTCAGACCTGAGCTATGGTCTCGAAGCTCATAAATGATCTGTAGCGGTCATCAGCGTTATGCCACGGACTCTAAACAACCATCGAACGTCACCTCGTCCATTTCAAAGGCAGCCACGATAGTCTCGATAAGAACTGTCCCTCGGATGGTCCCGCGGCGCATTCCTATGTAGTCCTGGGCCAAGTTGAAAACATCATTCCACAGGCGTGCCTCAAGATGCGATTCCATTTTGGGCAGGTAGAAGTACGGTCCAGTTCCGTTCTCCACGAGCTTTTTGGCATTGTGGAAGAAATAGAGACCGAAATCAAAGAGACTTCCCGAAATGGGCTCACCATCCACGGTAAAATGCTTCTCCTCCAGGTGCCATCCCCGAGCTCGAGCAATGAGAGTCGGCAGGGTCCGGTCTGTCCTGAGTTTGTATTCCTTCTCACCCTGCTTGAAGTCGACTTGTCTCCGAATGGCATCATAGAGGTTCACCTGGCCGTTGATCATGTTGTCCCACGTTGGTGCGCTGGAATCTAGGTGTTTCGAGTCAGCTTTAGCATAACTCTTGTGTTACGGAGACACGTGCATACCTTCGAAGTCGGCCATATAAGTCCAGACGTTGGAGTTCAGCGCGTTCACCACCATCTTCCTGTCGGTGGGTCCGGTAATCTCCACTCTCCGGTCCACCAAACCCGGTGCTGGCGGTGCTCCCTTCCAGGTATCATTCTCCCGGATATGTCTCGTTTCTGGCAGAAAGTCGGGGAGGACGCCCTTGTCGAGTTCTGCTTGACGAATCTCACGACGCTTCAGTAAGTCTTTGCGTGTGCCATTGAACGATCTGTGGAGGAGGGTAAGAAAAGCAGTAGCTTCCTTGGTCAGGATCTTGCGAGTCTGGTCATTGAGAGGGCCAAGAATGGCCACGCCCTGAATGATGTTGTCGATGTTGGACATATTGCTATACCGATGAGCTTATGAGTGATGGTATTTTGTTGGGATAGTGGAGGATAGAGGGACAAGAGCAAGGTGGATGCCGGGCAGAGGGAATATAAATGTAAATACGGTCTTACCTCGGGCTTTCCATGAAGTCAAAGGGTCAATGGGAAATGTGGGGTAGTCTGAAACCCGCCTTTTCGGCACTTTTAGGAATGTCACATGATCCCGACGCGGGGCACCGCTTTTCATCGGATGCATGTGATGACTTGCCCCGCCACACGCGACTGCTAAGGGTAAGCTCGGGAGGTAAGGCTGAATCTACAACACCCATTAGTCTTCTGCATAGATGTCGAGTTCTGCTCTCTTGAAAGTGATGCTTAGATTTGGTTCATGTAATTTTCTCTATATTAACAAAGTAAGAATACGAGCTGTCTTCTATAATATACTATTACAGTTCGTGTTTGTACGCAAGCTTCAGAAGACTTGTGATCAGCTTCATCACTCTCTATTTGAAAGTTGAGTACAGTCTGAAAGGGATACCGATTGGAGATGACGATGATGTTGTGGGGAAACCACAGACTCGTTGTACAATCTACACTCAGCACGTATATGGACTCCGTGGCCAAGCTTTTGACCTTTGGTATGAATATTTACACTTGGATACAATACATTGCGCCGCATGTAAGAAACGAAGTCGGCACCGAAGTCGGCACCGAACTGAATCTATCGGCGATGCTCGTCTGTCACGATGATGGGCCTCTCTACAACCGGACCGTGGTAGATCTTGCGCCCCCGAATTGCATAAAACACCAGGCCAAAGATGACGACCGCCGGAAACACCGCAACCGACCAATTCATTGTGACGGCTGTGACGGGGAGTCCCGGGGGGAAGAACGAAAAGGTAATCGAGATGGTCAGAAAGCAGATAGAAATAATGTTGATGTACAGTCCAGCGGCGCCAAGCCGCCAAGGGCCCCAGCGGACATAATTGCCTCTGAACCTCTTGATGAGGAGGAGTATGATCGGGATCATATACGACATGAAAAGGCCGGCGATCGTCAGCGATACAATCGCGTTGAAGGCGACGGTCGAACCGACGTTGATGAGGCCGATGAGAGCGGTGACAACGGCGCAGAATACAATTGAGCGGAGGGGGATAGCCGCGCGCTTGTTGACCTGTTTGGAGCCTATTAGCCCTCATGCTTTCGAATGATCGCAATTCCCTCGGTTTGTTACGTACATGAGCCAAGTAATCCGAAAAAGGAAGCCCGCGATCACGAGCAAATGCCCAGGTCTGGCGGGACGACGAAGCTAGGAAGCCGAAGGACGCGCAGATGACAAGGGTGATAAGAACCGAGGTCATGACCGAAGTAGCAGCATTCGAGTTTGTAGCTTTGTAGAAAACTTCGATGAAGTCATAGCCGGTGGGGCTTGTCAAGGCGGTTTCCAAATCGCCGACGCAGAAGCAGAAAGTAAGGACGATGGCAAACCCAAGGGTTCCATTGAGGAGGATGGTGCAGATCATACACCATGGGACGATCGTAGAGGCATTTTGAACCTCTTCAGCTGTGGATGTGTCAGTTTTGCACCAATGATCCTTAGGGTTGTGGTTGGCTGTTCACTTACCCATGTGACAAGGTCCATCATAACCTGGTAACATTGTCAGCGAACGACCCGTGGGCTATGGAAACCCTGAATAACGTACCAATGAAAGGAAGGTTGGTGCTGATTAATCCAACGAACCAAGCCAGCCCATTATTGTTCCATCCTGCAGCGTTGATGAACGTCCCAAAAACAAAGGACGGCGATCCGTGCGGAGCAAGGTAAACTAGAGGGATCAAGATGCCAAAGAAGCCAAGCGTGTGAATGATGAGAATGAACCCTTCGATCTTCGGCAGCAGCTTCGCTCCCACGGTGTTCACGAGGAATACAACCACCAGAGCTGCGTAGAGCAGCAGAGTTCCGTGCCACCGCTGATAATCGTATGACGGATAATTGAGGACGAGGAGCCCCTGTATCATCGTGGCACCGAAGAACACACCGGCGGCTGTGTTGGCCATCCAACCAAGGGTCGCAACCCAACCTGCGGATTGTCAGGTGCGGCCTGACCTAAAGTGACTTCAGCGAACTTACCAGTGAGCCAACTGAGAAACACTTTCGACTTTGGTGGAGCGAGCATAGCTACCCAGTGGTATTGCCCGCCTGACGTAGGGGCCCTTTGCATCTTGTCAGAAATCCCGCCTGTCACGGAGGGAGTGTCGTTACCCACATCGACACCAGCTCTGCGAGGGACGCCGCTGTGGCCAGAGAGCCGAAAAAGCAAAATATGAAGCCATACACCAGAGTGACCGCTCCTCCATTAATCATTGCGGTGGAGTTTGCACTTGGTTGAAATCAGTATCAGACCCAACAGAGCTTCGCCCACGTACTTACAAGAAGACGGCTTCCCAGGTACACATCATGGTTGTGGTAAATCCAAGCATCGACATGAAGCCAAAGTTCCTCTGCACGCATCAGCACGTTTGTCACTGTGGCATCAAGCCAAGGCGCTCACGTTGAGTTGCTGTCGCTTCCCCTGCTCTGCCATGTCGGCTTCATCCCGGCGGGAGAAGCCAGTTTTGTCAAATTCATCTCTATCTCTGACCGCCGTTGTCTGCTCCATGAACTCGCCATCCTTGAAAGGCATATTGAAAGGTGCAGAATGTGCTCAGAGGGGCCAGGGCGGGGCCAACAACACAGAACAGAAGAGGGGTCCGAATGGATTATGAGAGACTTGGTAGAAGTAGAACTTCCAACACAAAGGTCGAAAACCCCCAAGGGCGGGCACACGATTCAGAAGAGTGGCTAGAGAACCGCGGACGAGACCTCGAATCGAGTGATAAGCTGTTTGGTGTGTTATTGGCAGATTGGCCGCCGGTTGTCGGCTCGTGGTGCAGATCCGCGTCTGCTCAGTATGCACGCCCGATTGCTGCTCGAGGTCAAAATACCTTAATTACCTAGGCTGTTGGAAAGGGCGGCTTGGGAACTACTGCAAACTACTGCAGCAGACGAGAGTGGGACGGGAAGGTGCTTGGGTGGTGTTTGTGCCCTGGCTATTGAGTTATCAAGCAACTCTTCTCCACGTCTGTGCAAACGTCGTGCAAATCCGCGCATGAACTCAGGTACTCCTGCCAATTTTCAATCATGACCACAACTATCATTGAAGGGGAGAGAATCCACGTGGAGTGCACGCTTGAATGGGTTGGTGTAGAGTAACCCTTGGCCTCGGCGTCCCAAAATCGTAAGGGTATGGGCCATTCAGAGGCAAGACGGCCAGGGCTACATGGTCTTCGTCCCGCGCCGTTGATGCAGTTGATGCACTCCACAAACCTTGAACCGTCCTCTGTCGAGGGCCCATGTGGAATTTGATAAGTGGCGTATCATTCCGCGGTTGGTGGGACAAGGTACGAGAGAAAATTCAAGGAAGCTGAGACGAGAACTTTCTTCGAATTCTGATACTACTCGTCCCCCGTACGCCAAGCCCTCCCGTCTGTGTAGTGTACAATTGGTTCGACCCAGATCGAAGATCCCTTGGATGCTACGACGAAATGGCGGGTGCTTCCTCCCTACGGGACGCCGCCGCACATTCCGAAAAGCTCAATCTCAACAAGCTCATTCAAGTCTCACCAAGCTATACCAAGCTACACCAAGCCTTGTAGCCCCATAACGATTAGGGTGAAGGGTCGAGTTCACGTCGCCACGAGCGAAAGGATGGGAAGCTAACGACATGGACACTAATATTCCACAATTTTACACCTCCATCACCACAATCGACGGTACTATTATCATATCCAGGCGGATACCGTGCGTCGGGCACAACGCTCCCAAACCGAGAGGCTTGCTGTAGCCCAGAAGTATGCCTGCTGGTACGGAGTATGTTCGGAAGCGAATCAACACAGACCCTGCACGAGGAAACCGGGGCGCATGTCAAAGCATCGCATCAGGTACAAAATTCGAGTGCAGCACGGAGTACGGACACCTCTCTGGATGGAGGATTTGCAGTATGGCTTTGCTAGTATTTCTAACTGTACGGTAAAGGGTAATGAAGCCGGGGAAGGACTCAGTGGCCGACTGGTAGTGACCAGCTGCTTCCCGCTCCAGGCTAGGAGTTCGTGCTACTGTATCAGAGTTCTTGGATACGGAGCTTGTACGGAGTGCAACAAGTCAAGGTCGACAGCATAGGTGACGGGCCTTCAAACTCATCACACGAGTGTTCGGGCTTAGTGACCAGTGGCTACAATTGCCCCAGCGTGCCAGCCTCAAATCCCAGGAATCCCTGCCCCGTGCGAGATGCGGTGACAACGGTGGGTCGGCGACACCCTCTTCAAACATGTTATTATTCTCTGGACATCGACTAATGGCTTTTCACCACCCTTGTCAGCCTGCCCGGTTTGCGTGGCTAGGCCTCGTGGGCTCGTCGATCTCTGCCTTCAAGGATACCGTCACCGGAATTGGGGTTCGCCCGTCTTCATGAACCCACACAAGGTAGTTTACCTTACGGAGGTACCTACGTGTGCTACGGTGCTACCGGACCTCGGGCAACTTTTGTCGTCGTAGTGCTCCTAAGAGCGAGCCTGCACTCTCAACATAGGGACGCCACTTTCCACCTATCTTACCCCACTACATTTTTAGTCTCGAATTTCCTGTCTTCACAGCCAGCACTGTCAAGCTTGTCATCATTTTATGTACTTTGTGACTTGCACCGTTGTTCGGTGACATGTCCCACGCAGGGATCATTAACTCCTTTGATAGATACCCATTATCCTTGTGCAACATACCTTCTGCACGCCAAAAGTCACACCAGTCAAGATCCTATCTTGATTGAGGCAAGTGTGTTGTGGAAGCAGTGATGGCAAGGCCCAGTCTGTGACCCTGATGCCTTCCTCCAATCTACAGTAGTTCTGCAGCCAAGGTACTGCCTTATGGTTTGAATTGGTCGACTTAGTCTGATCTCGGACAAGCTACATGGGGATGAGGCGTACGGCCGGTCGGTGATTGTCATTTCTCAACATCTGTATTGGGTCTTTAAATATCCTTGGATGCAGCTTGCCGAAGGACTTTCACGTCGAGCGCAAAGGGAGTAGTGCGAATGAGAAGACAAGGCTGTTTTTCCAAGCTGACGCTGTGACGGCTACACAGTTTAGGCACGAGGACTCTGCTGGACGGAGAACTGTACGACGAACAAGCACAAGGTGAGCACCTTGCCGAAGGCCCGACAACGTCCTCAGGTGGACCGCTGCAGCAAAGCACTGACACCGCTTGTCACCTTCGGAATAGCTAACGTAATGTTGGGACACGCTGCAGCAGAGAAGGGGAGAAGATGAAATATTGTAAAGAGTTCGAGGCCTTCGAGATCAAGTGAAGCCCAAGCCTTGGATAATTCACACATCGTGTTTCTCGTGCAGCTACTCCTCGCATTTTGCCGACGAATCTGCGCGAGCTTCATGCGTTTTGACATGAATGGCCTTGCCTGAACCTTTCTCTTAATACAACCCCGCGGCCATTTCCTGCCATTCCATCAGAATCTTTCGGTGTTTGGGGCGGATTATCATTCTCTCCAAATGGCCGGGACCGGAAATCGATATGCGGTCGTCACTCCAGACAACCATGGACCTCTTGTGGCGATTGCAACCTGGTTCTTGATGGTATCCATGATCTTGGCTGTCCTCATCAGAGTGGCGATCAGATTAGTTCTCACTCGGGCCCCAGGCCGCGAGGATGCAACAATAGTTGGTGCAATGGTAATGCTTAACACATCTTCCGAGAGTATTTGAAACCGGATTCCGCTGACTGGGTGGATCCGCAGCTGCTTGGTGTAGGCCAATCGATTGCAGTCTCCATGGCAGTCTCGCATGGGCTTGGACAGCGTGCCAAAAATCTGAGTGATATACAACTGGCCAACGTGGAAAAGGTATGTAGCGAACAACACATCAAGCAACACACTCACCGGCGCCCTTCAACACATTATCTAGCACTCTAACTTTAGTGTTCGTAGGCCGATTATGCATCAGACTTGTTGTACGTCTTAACGCTTTGCCTCGCAAAGATTTCGGTCCTTCAGCTTCTTGAGCGATTAGCGGCTTCAAAACGGCACAAGACAATCGCCAGGGTGACGAGCTATGTCGTGATTGTGTGGACGGTTGCGGCCTTCTTTGTCCTTGCTTTCCGATGCGGTGTATCTCGTCCTTGGGCCAGGGCGTCAGGACAGTGTATCGACGAAGTAAGTCCGTCAAAATAGGTCCTGGGGACATTTGCTCACCTCCTCGAAGTTTTTGTTCTGGCTTGGCATGGCACCAGTCGATATAATCACCGAGCTATCCATGATAGCGCTCCCAATCCTGATGATGTTACCAGTGCAAGTTGCCCTTTCGAAGAAGATAGTTATTGTGGTCGCATTCATCTTTCGGCTCCTGTAAGGTTTCCACTGTTTTCCGGCAAAATAATTCAACTGACGGGTGCCAGGGTGATTGCGGCAACTATCCTTCGTCTGATATGCCTCCATACAGCCTACTCATCTTCCGATTTCACTTTCTACAGCGTCAACAGCGCCATTACTACGCAATGCGTCTTGAGCCTCAGCGTCCTTACCGCCTGCATCCCTTGCCTCAAGCCGTTCCTTGATGGATTTGACTCCGGAATGCTCGGGCTCGGTCTCCATCGGCGGACGCCGGCCGGGAGCAATGCAAACACGTACGAACTTGGCAATCTTAGCCACACCAAGGGCTCAGTCATGCGCTCACGCATGGGTGATGAAGAGATGAAGGGTATGGGTTACTCGGCGGCCATCGTAGCAGCCGAAACGGAGAGATCGAGATCCCGGCGGGAAGAATCAGGGTCGGTATCGAGCACGAAGAGCGACCAAATGATCATTAAGAGGACCGACCAATGGCATGTGCAGTACGAGCAAGTGACCCCGCAGCCTACATCGCGGTCTGATGAGGAGGAATCGGTGATAGAGCCACGCAAGGCGGTGCATTCGACTTTCTGACATGGGATCTCTTTATCTTCGACTGTACAGATATGTATCAACATCGTTCGTATCTACACTAGAAGGGCTAAAGACGCCGGCAACGGTCTTGACGTTAACGATAGAATGTTTGCTCAAGCACGACCTCTCCATGTTTAACAGATCTGTCCGAAAAAAAGTGATTCATCACGACCCTGACTCTTTTCTCTTCGGGGCAATGGCAAGGGCCAGTGGGATCAGTGGGATAGCCAAATTGAATGATGCTTGAAGGGCCATATAGCAGCGAGTAAACGACATCAGGACACCATTCATTAAGTTGTCTATCACTTTAACATTGTACGCCTCGAGAACTATGAGCCTTTAACAGTCAAAAGCAGTGTACTGGTCGAATGATGCTATAATTGCAGTGTACAGAGTATTTGATTCAAGCGATGCACCAACTGCATAATCTATTCTCCAATACTGTCATGGACAAGCAGGACTCGCACTCGTAAGCATGGAGTGAGTATTGCATATCAACTATCGTTTCTTTTGACGGAAGCCCCACCGATAACGGTGGAGCAGCCGGGATGGCTACCCCCCCGGCGCTGGAGGCCCTTGATGGAGTACCTGAACCATGTCCCCGACTTCCCACGGGATAAGACCGGTTCGGCAACAGCCCTTAGATAGAAGACGAGGGTACCCTGTCAAGCCTATCAGAGCAGCCCCCAACAGCGCTCAAGCCCCCTAAAACCCGTGCACTGAAACTAAACTGGCCCGAATGAATCTTCCACTGCACGCCGGTACCTGGACTGCCTGTGCATGCGTCGTCGGCGCAGATCTCATATATTTCTTCTTGAGTGCTAGCTGGCACTGTTGTATCTGTTCTATCTTGTTGGTGTTGTGATTGATTCCGGGAGTATCTCGTATCGCGCCGCAAGCTGTCACTGATTCCCTTCCACTCAGCGTTGTTTCCTACCCATATACCAAAGATGTCTTCCCCCAACCCCATCGACCCATCCCACCGCCCCACCTACACCCCCTCGCAACTCGAGCGCTACTACGACCGCATCTCCCTCCCCCCCTCCCTCCGCGCCCACCCCGTCACCAAAGACAGCTCAGCCGCCAACACCCCCGCCGGCCTCGACTTCCTCACTGCCCTGCAGCGGCACCAAGTGGCCTCCATCCCCTTCGAGAACCTCGAATTGCACTACTCCTCCCACCACACCATAACCCTCGAACCGGAGCACCTCTTCCACAAGATCGTGGAGCGAAACACCGGTCGCGGCGGCTACTGTATGGAAAATAGTTGCCTCTTCGGCACCGTGCTGCGCAGCCTCGGCTACAACGTCTACTCCACCGGGGCGCGGGTTAACGAGGCCGCTCAGCCTATAGCCGCGACTAAAGGCTGGAAAGGCCCCCGTTACGATGGCTGGTAGGTGCCCCCTATCTCCCCACCTCCCCCGCAATCGGTTTCTACACCCCCGCCTCCCCCCCCCTTTCTGGTCGATGGCACGGATTTGGACTTCGCAGTAGACAGCAAGCACCAGACGCTGACCCCCCCTCCCCGCAAGCGCAGGAACCACATGATCAACATCGTCACCATCGGCAGCACGCGCTACCTCCTCGACGTGGGCTTCGGCTCCCCCGGCCCCATGCGCCCCCTCCCCCTCACCCCCAACGCCATCCTCCCCAACGTCGGCCACCAAACCATGCGGCTAACCCACTCCCCCATCCCCGACACCACGTCCCGCACCCAACGCCTCTGGTGCTACTCGTACCGGCACTCCGACTCCCAGCCCTGGATCCCGAGCTACTGCTTCTCGGAGACGGAGTTCCTGCCGAGGGATTTCGTGGTCATGAATCATTTCACGAGTACGAGTCGGACGAGCTGGTTTACGACTGCGGTGGTTTGTGTGAGGATGATTGTGCAGGGGGACGAGGTGGTGGGGGATGTGACGCTTTTTGGGAACGAGGTGAAGAGGAGGGTTAGGGGGGAGTCGGAGGTTTTGGCTGTGTTGGGGTCGGAGGAGGAGAGGGTGGCGGCGTTGGAGGAGTGGTTGGGAGTTAGGTTGAGTGGGGCGGAGAAGGAGGGGATTAGGGGGTTAGTAAGTGAGTTGTTGTAGATAGACTACTTATGTTAAATCGTTGATGCGGAATTAAATGCCGGTGATATACCAGAGGCTTGTTTTGCAGGAGCTTTGCAGTTGGTGTTTGCACTGGTCGCACTGGTCGCACTTCTCACTGATGGTGATCGTTGTCTGTGGGTGCATGTGCCGCTCTTATCCACGGATCCGATCACAGCAACTCAATCTTATATCTTTCGTCACTACATCGCTTGAACTAGCATAGCAAAGCCCATATGGTGTCAAGGACCTAAGCAATTCTGTTCCCTCTGTAGTCTATCCGAAAACTATGCTACACGCTGACTTGAGATGTCAGAAAAAGTACGATCGCTGCGAAATGCGGAGCAAGATGGTGTAGCAAAGTATTGAGCAATTGAGATTTGACAACCGGGCAGTCAGTCCATGGAAAGACGGCTTAAACATAAGCAAGATAGATAGTAGATGTCACCCTTAGACCATCCGTATGATGAAAGTAGCACCCTACAATGAAGCATTATCACCATCTTCAGGCTTCAGCCACCAGTCCCATGCGAATGGGCCCGTAGCCTTTCGGCTGTTGAACGTGGATCAAGTTTTTCGAAGCCAGCGACAACACATGGAGAAGGGCTTGGGCAGCGACAGCTTTTGTGTGCTCAGTCGGCGGCAGCAACTCCTCGAAAACAACAGTGTTTCTCAGATTTTCGTCGCCAGATGACTCATCTTCCTCTTCTTCACCTGCAGGCGCTGCCTTGCTGCCAATATCTGCTTTGACGAACTCGAGGAAGTTGAAGCTTTCTTGATCAAGCGCTGCTTTCATCCACTGAGACTGGGCTGCCGTCTGAGTATCGACACCCGCAGCCGGCCCGTAGAGTTGGAAGTCGCCGCCCTGATCGGAAGATGAGACACGAGCGCCCAACAGCTCATCGTCGCCTTCGTGTGTGGGAAGCTCGAGACTGCTCAGACGCTCAATGTCCCGACCAGCGAGAGGACTAGCGCTGGTAATGCGACTGCCACGTCTGTCAAGTGAGCCAGGAACGCCAGGAATGGGTGGAGCGGAACTTGGACCTCCGGCGCTGGTCGGAAAGCCCCCTAAACTGCTCGCATAACCGCGCCCGCGAGGCAGAGAGCCGTGCCGTGAACCGTGGATGGAAGCGCTAACATTCCATGGCATCTGAGATGAGAAGTCTTCGAGGGCTGGTGGAGCATCTCGACCTAATTCTATTGCCTGATGAAGAGTCAGTTGTTGAGCGTAGGAGAGAGAGTGGAAGACTTACATCGTCGTCGGCGAACATAGGCAATGCGCCATCGTCATCAAGGGCTAACCCTTCTCCTCGGCCCACCTGAGCATAACCTGCTTCTCTGGCCTTCACTCGGCGTTCCTCACTATCAGATCTATCGTCTTCACTGCTGCGAGTTCTCTTCTTCCCGGCAGCAATACTTTCAACGCCAGTTAGAGCCTCCATTAGCTTATCTCCAGCGAACATGTCCAAAGGACTTTGGATTTTCGAGGTGCCAAGGCCTGATCCCACGCCACCTATGCCACTACCAATGACCCAGAAAGCAGCATTTTTCTTTGATTGCGATGAGAGCTTATGCTGCTGTTTCGCCTTTGCTGCTACGATCATGTTGTCAAGGTAGTCATTGTTCCATTGGGCAAGATCGGCATTGCGAAGCCCTTGGATCGTGTCCATAGTCAGCAATTTTGCTGCTTTGGGCCTACGTCGTTGAGGAGCTTCGGCTGACTCGGAGGACGGCTCTTCTTCAAGCACTACGGAGGAGGACTTTCTGAGTCCTGGGTCGGGTGCTGCTATTGGGCCCATCTCCGGAAATGGCTCGGCTTCTGGGAGGAAGTTATAATCATCGCCATACCTTGGCAGGTCGTCACCAAGATCAAGATCCATTGCGCCACCCAACTGCAATACGTCAGCAACAACTAGAGATACTTGAAGCAAGAGACAAACCTCAAGCTGACCAGCTTGAAACCCTTCCTCATGTTCACGTCTAACGCGAGCGCTTGCTGCAGAGTCACTCCTAAGTCGAGTAGCACTGGGGCCGGCGGGGCCCGCTCGGTTTCGTCGTTCCTCCGCTCCATATTCGATCACGTTCCCTTCCTCATCAAAGGCAAAGTCGACATCTGGGAAAAGACCTCCTTCTTCTTCTTCAAGCAGGGCTCCTATACGGCTACCCCGTTGTGCCGAACCACCATCATCTCCTGGAAGCGCAAAGCCTCCAATATCGCCCGCGTCCCCGGTGTCCGAGGTCGGAATGACAAGGCCCAGCAGGGATTCGTTACCATCCTTATTGCTGGAGCGACTGGACTGCTGAGAATGTGGTGACAGGATACTTGAGCGTCGAGAAGACTCGTCAGTGGAGAGATCTAGAGCGGATAAATCGATGTCAAGTCCGGGAAGAAAATAGTCTGGGAGGAACGCTGGGTCATCTTGTAGGATGAGTTGATCAGGCCTGTAGATTCAACGATGAGCATCCCTCGCATTCAATACGCGTTCCGACCTACCGTGCTTTGCCAGCGTCTGGGTCTAGCTCTGCGGTTCGGATAACTTTGAGTAGAGCTTTCATGTTGTTCTGGGCATTCTGAGCGTCTACGAGCACGTAGCCACATTGTTGCGAGTAGACACGCGAGACACCATAGCTGTGATAAAGTAAAACATTTAGATTGCAATTGTCACGATGTTCTAAGCGCTCAAGAACTTACAGAAGATTACTCTGCAGCCGCAATGCCATTGGGGCCTCCGGAGCCAGGATTGTCTCGCATGCCTTGGGCACATTGACGTCGAGGATAGCTTTCCGATTGACCTTCTTTAGTGTAGACTTGGATCCGAGGGTCGCCACCAGCCTGGATGCGCCACGGTCAAGGCGCGACTTCCAACGACTTTTGACGCCTAACAATGAAACTTACCACACTGTAGCCACTCCATACTTGCGCGATGTAAGAACTAGATTGGAAACGCAGGTTAGCCATCTAAAGTTCGCCGCGATTGGTAATGGGCACTGCTCGGTTCGTACCTTCATGACTGTAGAACATAGTGCCGGTCTGGGTGATTTATCAAGAAGGACCTGGGCGACAACTGGAAGGTATTCCACAACGAGAAGGGCTATGCGCAGCAGAAACGGGTGGTGAAGAAGATGGATGGGCGCGCGGAGGAGTCGTGATTCGAGGGACGGAAGACGCAAAGTGATAGAAAAGACGCGACACGGGGATGAAGCTAACGTAGATAGGCTTCGCCAAGGCTAGGGCTTCTCGAATCGGAGAAGCCTCGAAATGGCTCAATGTCGAACACCATAACAATGAAACGCATAAAAGAAACCATGATCGGATAGTTATCGACCAGAAGACCATATGAGCCTCTTGAGGGTACCTCCTGTATCTTGTAGGGAAACCGTGGTGCATTGCGGCACGAGTAGCCACGGACCTGATATGTGGAGTGCTTGATCAGATGGCACATCCGCCTACTGTTGAAGCTTCGGCATATTGGAAGAAGTCGCAAGGTGAATCACTGCGAGTCTTGAGAGACGTTGTGATGCTCCGTCTCCTTCTTGGCCTTGGCAAGAGAGTGCGGCCATTACAGCGCTTTTGAACAGCCAAACGCAACAACGTAGAGCTTTGAATACCGACACTGCATCCTTGTTGAAGGAAACGAAATCTCATGAAGCATGTATCGAACAAGATATCGGAAAGTTGGAGGAAGCCCTGCAACTCAGGGATAGGGAATACAGAATGTATCGATATACTGAAGCTACCCGAACAACATCACCTGCTGGTGGCAGAATTGCTGCTAATGACTCCGCCATCTTTGTGACAAGTCACTTGAACACAATTTGGAGTTTCGTGGCTGAAGGTTCCGTGGTTGAGGAGCATAAATGGTAGTGCAGCGGCTCTTACCAAACTTCCGCTTGTTGCTGTGTCGACCGCTTCCGCCAAGACACAGGAAACCGCGTCTATGTCATAAACTTCGTGATTGGGAGGCACCAACTCCAACCTTGCCTCTTACCCTAGCGAGTCCTTCTGTTCATCCAGGAACCAGCTTCACGACGTCCTGAGGGCACTCGAAATATCATTGTCTAAGAGTTGTTTGCGCTGAGAGACATCCTCCCCCAGGAGGAGTGTTTACGAGGCGCAGTAACACCAAGCGATATGACTTCTGCAGGTATGGCAACAGACACACCTTTGTCACCAGGGGCAAGGAAACACGACTTCGTCCTCCCACTACCGCCTCCCTTGTTGCACACTCGGTCCGGCAATGAGCTGTACGACGGACCGCATACACCCTTGGGCAATGGTTTCACAACGCCAACTTCAACACCTCAAGGCAGTCCGAGCAAGAACAAGCTTCCCCCCGGAGCGAATGATCTTCCCAATGTCTTCGACAATGCCATGAAGCTCATGCTAAGTAGTCCAACCAGACCAGGCCGGCAGCAGCTATCACCTCACTCTCCTAATAAGGCCGGTTGGCCAGTGCAAGAGGGCAACGTGGACGACAATGTCATCCGTCAACAGTATAGCAACGCGCCAGGAAGCCCTACCCGCAAGTCAAATAAAGAAAACACACCGCCAGGAGCAAGATTGGTTAAGGAGACCAGCTTCACGAATCAAGCTGCTCTATCTCGCCAAGAGCCCTACCAGACTCGAGATGCATCTGAGGTTACCAGTCGGCCACGATACAACACGCAAAGAGGCTTGACTCCCGAGGAGTTGGAGAAGCTACAACTACCTAAAGTCAAACGCCTCGCGAACGTTACCCAGCTCTGTAGGCAATACTCCTACTCGGCGACTACAAATCTTTCTCACTGACTATCACGCAGATTTCCTTGACCATTACTTCGACCTCCTCAGCTATGTGCATAACCGACAGGCAAGGCAAGCTCAATTCGAAGCCCAATACCCATCTCCCCCAGCGACGCCTGCCGAGGAATACGAGACAGTTCGGCATAAATACTTAGGAAGAGAACGAGCAAACCTACGAAAGCGTCGGACCAGATTGCGGCAAGGTGACTTCCAAATTCTCACTCAAGTGGGTCAAGGTGGCTACGGGCAAGTGTACTTGGCGCAGAAAAAGGATACTAAAGAAGTTTGCGCGCTAAAGGTGATGAGCAAGAAGCTACTATTCAAGCTCGATGAAATCCGGCATATACTGACAGAGAGAGACATTCTAACAGCAGCGAAGAGTGAATGGCTGGTCAAGCTGCTATATGCATTTCAAGACGACCAAAGCATCTACCTGGCCATGGTGGGTGCCATCCCCATCCATAGGAGAATATCTGCTCACCTCTTACCATAGGAATACGTTCCTGGGGGCGATTTCCGTACGCTGCTGAACAACACTGGCGTTCTCCACAATCGTCATGCGCGGTTCTATATCGCCGAGATGTTTTCATGCGTCGACTCCTTGCATCAACTAGGCTACATCCATCGCGATCTGAAGCCAGAGAATTTCCTGATAGACTCCACTGGGCATGTCAAACTGACCGACTTTGGCCTTGCAGCCGGCATGCTCTCGCCCATCAAAATCGAGTCCATGCGGGTCAAGCTCGAAGAAGTGGGCAACATGGCCGTTCCATTCGGTCGTCCAATGGACCAGCGTTCCGTAGCCGAACGGCGCGAAGGTTACCGTTCCCTCCGTGAGCGCGACGTCAACTACGCCAAATCCATTGTCGGTTCACCGGACTACATGGCCCCGGAGGTGCTCAAGGGCGAAGAATACGACTTCACCGTCGACTACTGGAGCTTAGGCTGTATGCTGTTCGAAGCCCTGTCCGGCTATCCGCCCTTTGCCGGCGCCACGGTCGACGAGACGTGGCAGAATCTTCGGCACTGGAAGAAAGTGCTCAAGAAGCCCGAGTTCGAAGATCCGAACTATTTCCTTAGCCAGCGCACCTGGGATTTGATCACCCGGCTCGTGGCGGCTGCACCGCAGCGCTTCCGTGGTATCAGCGAGATCCATCGGCATGCGTATTTTGCGGAGGTGGAGTGGAATAAGCTGAGAGAGCAACGGGCGCCGTTTGTGCCGGAGTTGGATTCCGAAACTGATGCGGGATACTTTGATGATTTCTCTAATGAGGCGGATATGGCCAAGTATAAGGAGGTGCATGATAAGCAGATGGCGTTGGAGAATATGGCGGATCGGGATGAGAAGATGAGCAAGGGGCTTTTCGTTGGCTTTACGTTTCGGTATGTGGACGAGTCATCTTCGCCGAATGTACTCGATGACTGACTTTTCTGGTTGTGTAGACACCGTAAACCGGCCGTGGATAGCGAGGGCAATCAGGGAAGTCCGCGCAAAACGCTGCCGACGGATGGGTCGTTTGGGACTATTTTCTGAGTCCGGGCTTTTCTTTCTTTTCTTTCTTTTCTCTCTACAGCGTGGATGTTATGAAGTGGCTGATGTGAGGATCGGGATCGATGATACGACGGCGTTTGCTTCCTTGCTTTAGAAGGAGGGTGGAGGGGCGAAGACAACGGACGCGCAATGGATCGGAAAGGGACGTGCGGGTTAGCAACGAGTGGATTATGTACTGATAGCGTCTGAATAGCCTCGGTTGAAGCTTCTAATGTTCATTGTTGAACGGCGATGCTCGAGTTCATGAACGGGCGACCTTTTCACTGTTCTGGGCGTTTGTACTGCTCCAGACCGATTCGCCGCTTTGCCCATTAAACCCTCTAGGGGCGCTCTTTCAACCCAGAGCCGTCACCGGTACCGAGTTCGAGATCCACTAGCCCTGACGGATCTGCCGGCAACTTGAACCAAGATGGAGTCTTCAAGAGCTACCATGTTCTGGGGATATGGGAGACGTGCACATCACATACACTATCACTAACAGAAAAACAGCCAGTAACCCATAGGCCCGTACCGGTCATGGCTGCACATGCGTCAATAGCCAAATCCGTAACCACCACGAAGAATACGACGCTATGTCAAAGCCGTCACGACTGAACTGAAAGGAGGGGTCTGTAGATCCAGATAGTTAGATTAACCCAGGCATGTACGTGTTCAAGCGTCGGGGAAGTCAACGACATGGTGTTTGTGATGGAGTAAGGCATGGGTGGTACCTGATGAGGGCGGAAAGAGACCGGGAAGATGGCTTTGTTTAGGCTTGGACGAGTACGCGACTGAGATATTACGAAGTGCAGAATCCCACTCCATCGATCAAAAAGGCAAATGGATGGATTCCTGCAGTTTGAAATGTCTTTAGTAGTACATACGTACAGCTAGGTCAACAACTCTCAACAAGCAGCAGCAGCAGCAGCAGCAGCAGCAGCCTGCTTTCATGCTTGTGCTGCACGACTGACATGCCGCGACCACCCGCAACCACATCGCCAACAAGATACAGAAGACCCAAGCATGCCAATCACGCAGACCATTTCTTCTGCTTCTGCCATCACAACACAGACGCAACGCTCCATCTCTTCTCCCCCTTCGGCAGCGCCCAAGCATCGCCATCGCTTCCCGTCTGCTCCTTGGCCAAAACTTCTGGTGCCGTCGTCACATTTGTGTCCAACGGCAAAAAATCGCCGTTTCTTCGACGTTGCAGCGAGAATTTTCTGGACTTGGTGTCGGGGAGCGGGGAGGCGACCTGCGAGAAGGTGAGCGGGTTGACATGTACTTGGTGAGAGATAGTTTAGGTGGTAGGTACTTTGCTTGATGCTGTGTTTCCGTCGCCATGACTCTTTGTTGTGGCGTTATCACTGGCCGTCTCAGCACATCCTGGTGTCGTCCTTAATACCGCATCCTTGCAACCGTTGGGGACGTTCTCTTTTCTGTCAAGTGTGCTTGTTGCGGAGATGGTCGGCTGGACATCGGTGCTGCTGGATTCCGAGACGCCAGGGATATCAACATCCCGTTCGGCGAGCGCACGGATACCAGCGCGGAGTTTTACGTTGTAGTTGGCGTGCTTGACGGCATAGTAGTTCTTCACCTCTGCACTGAGGTTCAAAGACTGTTTGTTTTTGTCTTCGTCTAACCATTTAGCGGAGAAATACAGAGAACAGGGATGTACTGTGAGTCGGACTTACCACTAGACCCTAGAGGTGGGAATGCAGACTCATCATCGGCCTTCGGAGGGCTAATAACGGCTGCGGATCTTTGAACGGAAGCTATCATTGGTCCCGACCTCTCGGTATGGGAAGGAGGCATGACTGCATTCGGCTTCTTCGTACTCTTCTTTTGCGAACCCCCTACGGTCTTGTTTTTTGATCCGGGAGTGTAGGGAACTGACGCGGACAGATCGGAACGTAGCTTTACTGTATTACTATCCCGTGTTTCGCCAACGACCTGAGATTTCCTATTTGGAGCTGCAGCTGGCGAGTGAGTTGACACTGGTGGTGGCGGGGACAAGCATCCTGTTCCTACCGCACTCACCTCCGCTTTCGGCGAGGAATCGAAGTCACTCTGACGGCAGTCTTTTGCAGGCGTGATGTCTCTAGGCCTCGCTAGACGTAAGTGCTCAGTTTGAGGATAATCAGTAGTCTCTGCAGTTGAGTCATTGGGACCTTCGTTGTCACCACCACTGCTTTGATGCTGGATTACGTCCAAGACCGCATTGGCAGCTTCCTTCGTGAACACATTTTTGGGATCCCAAGTACGGCTGCCATTGGTATTCTTTTTTTGTGAGAGGGGTAGAAACTCTGCTGCTGAGCTTGTCCCCGTAAATGTATTACCTCCCAGCTTTTGGTACTTATTGACCGCATACCTATCCTTGTGGCGTTTTCCGGTACCTTTATAGCGCGCCACTGACTTCTTCAAAATTTGTTCGGCTGACGATTGATCGTCGGGAGGTTCTACCAAGAACGACTTCAAGTTCAGATTTCTCTGTGTTGTGCCACTGGCGGTGCGCTTCCCAGTACGAATGGTTCGAGAACTCTTGCTTCTTGGCGAAACCCCATAACCTTTCTGAGGGCTTGCGCGATAACCTGTAGCCTCAGACGTGCTATCACTGCCCGGATAAATCGTACCCTCTGGTCGATCGAAAGGTTCATGCTTTGCTCCTAATACACCACCTTTGTCCGTAAAAGTTTGTGGTGCTTGTTGGTTATTTTGCACCATAGTCCAAAGAACCTTGTTGTCACTCGTTTCTGGAACGTGTGCTTGAGGGCCCTGGGAGAGCACGTCCACTGTGTTGGTCATCACCTTCTTCTTACTGGGCGATCCATCCGCTACGCCATCCTTGGTTGCACGAACAACCTGAAATCCATTTTCAACAATGATGAGTTGCTGATCAGTGTTAGAAGACTGTGAAGACCGAGAACCTGCGGCCTTCCCGTTTGTAGAAGCATTGACTTGGGATCTCCGGAGCCTCCTACCACTAGAAGCTGACCGGTTTGTGTTTTCCATGCTTGTTGAGTTGCTGTGCCCGCCTTTCTTCGATGTCTTTTGGAGAGCAGCGATATGCTGCTGGTCACTGACCTGATAGCGATGGGCAGCTTTAGAGTGCATGCCCTGCGCCGTACACCCAGAAATAGGATTTAGAGCTTCTGGAGAAATGTCCATACTACCGTCCATGGGCTGCATTCTTGCGATGGACTCTCCTGCAATATAGGAAGGAGGACGGAAGACCGGTGACTCTGCGAATCCATAGTATGTATCATGATTGTTATCGAATGGCTGTCTGTTTGCAATGTTGACATGAATGCGACGAGTCCCGATGTACCTCCCCTGTGATGAATTCATTGCCTTGGCAGCGGCGTCGGCCTTCTCAAAGCTAAAGACATCCGGCTTAGCGACCATACAATTTCTCAACAGGGCACCACTTACGTTACGAAAGCATAATTTGAAGAATATCCCATTTTTGGACCTCCAAGTCTAACGTCGACAATCATGCCGTACTGGTCGAAAAAAGCCCTGACTTCATCCATGCCCACTTCTAATGGAAGACCTCCAACCCAGATCCTCGTAAAAATGAAATTATCTGGGAAGTGTTGAGACAGATCCTGGCCGCCCATAGCCCAGGAACGCTGCTCAGGGCGGTTTGGACGGAAGGAGGCGTGTGGCCGGTTTGCTACGGAACCAACGTTTTGCGGCAGATGGAAGTCTCCTTGGCCACCCCACCGATTGGACGCAACGTTCGGATCCGATGCGTCGATGAAAGTCGCTTGGTGGTGCTTAGACACCGATGCTTGATTCTCATGGGCGCTTTGGATCTGGGGATTACCACCCGTGTCAGGTAAAAAGCCATGACCTTTAGCGAGCCGCACCTCTTCTTGCGAGCGGACTTCCCCCCCTGGTGAGACATTGTCTGATGACTTTTGGGGGCCACCCCTACGGTTCGAGGAATCCACCGTACCGAAAACATCACTCTCACGACTATCTTTGAGTATATACCCAGCATAGTCACCAGAACCTAAGCCCTGGACTGAGTGTCCTGCGTCGAGGATACCACTTTGAGCATAACTGACTTGTCCCATACGAGCAGCACTATGGGGTTCCGAACTCGAATGATACCATGGCTGTGCGCCTGAGTCTTGCCGAGGACCTTGAAGCGGCAAGTCTGAAAGCTGCTCTTCGTAGTGATTGCTTTCAAAAGAAGTTTCTTGGCGACGATATGTGTCCTGCTGTTCCAACACCCGAGCATCGTTTGAGAAGCTCATACGACCGCGCTTTGCAGTCATTGACCCTCTCCGACGCTGGTTGTGACCTTCATGAGTCTGCGGTGCTGATGCAAGAATCTGATTACCCATTATAAGGTTCTGCTGATGACGTGGATACTCTGGGTGTACAAACTGCGAAGGCTGGAAGACAGGGAATGGAACAGGACCTACAGCGCCTGGGTGACCGAGAGCGACATTGCTGTTTTGGTCCTGTGAGTATCTGGTGACCATAGTAAGATTGGTGCTGTCTAGGTGGGGGCTGAGAACACTAGAATCATAAAAGCGAGGTGTACCTATTGCTGGCTTACTGAAACCTCGAGATCTATTCTGGTGGTTAGTATAGGTCGAGAAATTACCTTTTGGACGTCTGGATTCGATTGTGTCGTGTCCTCGATCCCCCGTAATAGGGTGCAGCTGCTCTTGCATTGGAAAATCAGGTTGCTTCCAGTGTGAGCTTGTGAGTTCCACTTGCGGAATAGGTGGCCTCAACCGCATGGTCTCCGGCACATCAGGGTGGAGCGGTCCGATGGGAGCCATCGGGTGAATTGTATGCTTTGGCGCCCCTTTATACCATTCATCGTGGCCGAGATGGAGGAAGGCGCCGCTCATCGGACTCTGAGGTGTACTGAAGTACCCAATGTTTGCTGTGGCCGTCATAGGCTGTCCCGAATTGCTTCTCTGGCCGGAGTGAAAACGTTGTCGCAAAGGTCGCGCTGGCCCCACTGGAACGGCATATGGAGGTGGTTGGGGTGCTGATACATAGCGTTTTGCCTGCACCAAGGCACCGTAATTCGAAGATCGCAAGGGTTGCGATGTGGTTCGTACAGTTCTGATGTGGCCACCTGAGGCGCCCAATCTCGTGTTCAATACCGGTGAGCCGCTGGTGGCTATGGTTGCGACACTTTCATCAGCATGGTTCATGATATATTCGGGGCAACCACCTACTTTCCGAGTACTGCGACTCTTTTACAGGCAATGCCACCCTTAGGTACTGAAGCTGAGTAAACGCGTCCTTCAAGAAGTCCTCATCGTAAAGCTCCATTTCTTCGTTTGTGAAGATATCCTGCGTTTCCGGACTAATACTAAGAAATCGCTCAAGATGTGTGGATCGCCAGTGCTCAGCAAACTGCTGAATCTTTGTAGCTCTTGTAGCGTTCGATAATGCTATCTCAACGAGAACTGCGTACAGAAAACCCTGGCCTTTCAGCATGACATCGTAGTGGTCGAAATACTGGTAGATATTCGTGACTGGAGCACTGATGGCTTTGCATTGTAGAGGATACTTTTCCCAGAGATCTGCTATCATCTCTTGTTCGTCTCCCACTGGGTCAGAACGGATGATGATGGGAGCAAATGGCGGTGTAGCTTGACGAGGCGGATATTTCCCGAGTCTATGCAACTGTTAGATGTGATGAATGTACTACTGCCATGTAGATTAAAGTACCCGGTCGAAAAGATCGCGGCGCCTTCCTCAATCATCTTCGCCAGAACTGCGCCAGACGCCGGTAACGCCATGGTAGCAAAGAGTGCCTGAGAAAGTGCCTCCTAGTGATGTGGATGTAAAGCGTCCAAACGACAGGCTGATGATGCGCCAAGGATTGGTGAGGTAGAAGAGCTCATTTGCGACCTGGGACCAGTGTTGGGCGAGATGTAATGGCGAGAACAAAGATCAAAGCATGTACGGAACCAGCGAGCTGCTCATGGTCGAGCTGGTGGAAGCGCGGTTGAACGAAGCTGCAAGAATTTGCCATGGAAGTGAAGTTGATGACTCGAGGAGCAACGTCGAAAGTGTTATGCACTCACGTCCGCAAATTGACACAGGAAGGTGCAAGGACCTCGCTTGTGTTAAGCCCTAGAGCAAGACAGCTTGGCGTTGCCGAAAGTGGAGGAGGAAGGAAGAAGGAGGAAGGAGGAAAGAGGAAAGACGCGCTTCACATTCACTTTCAGAGCCAACTCATCGGCTTTCTTCAACCGTTGTGGTTTATGATAAGGCGAGTTATATCGCGGGCATCTTCCTCAGCGAACAACGTTCACTTCAATCCCACGGAGCTGCACCCAGAACAAAACTGTCCGAATGAAATGGTCACATGGGCGCGCTTTCTACAATTCTCGATGCAGTGCTGTCAAGGTTGTGCCTTGACAGCATGCGCCGGGAGGACCCTTCGACCGTATTCCAAAGGTTACAGCCGACGACGAGATGCCATGAGCTGCACCCTTATGAATAACACGTTCTTCGATGCATATTTCTTCAAGCTTCGCATAAGCATCCTCTGGAGACCACCAAAAGAAGAAAGGTATTCGCTCGCACTCGCTCGACCTAGTAAAATTTACACCTTGTCTGTTTCCTTTGGTAGTTGCCTAATCATCTTCATAATCTCTGACTCGTCCTCCCCAATCACTTCGCACGTTAGCGAACGCCCCTGGGCGCTGTCTTTCCAACTCACCTGCTTTGCCGTTGTTCCAATCCACGATCTGCACACTCCGTAAGCACGTGCCTCGTATCCACCGACAGCGCACTCACCACTGGCCGCTTGAAATTCTCCCCATTTTCCCTCAACTTTTTCATCGCGTCAGCCTCATCTTTCGCACCCTTCACCACGTCCCCTGCTCTCTTTGCCCCCACGTATTCCAGAATACTCCTCAACTGATCGCTTGTCGGTGGATCTTCGGTAACATTCAACTCGAACTCTGTCCTTTCGATTTTGTTCTGGTGAGAGTGATCTGATGCTTGATCTTCGGTGGAATGTTCAGAGGCGTGGGCGCTGACTTGCTTAAGTATTGTCTGGGCACGGATGCTGGCGGCAATGGAGGGTTTGTGGAAGAGAGTTATTACATCGAGGGATTTGTGCTGTCGCAAAAATAAATTCATCAGCTTGGGAAGTTGAGGGGAGGAAGCTTCTTGTCGTAGGCCTACAAAGCGGAACATGTTGAATGTGCGATCCAATTGGACAGATCAAATCAGAGGAGGTTGCTACAGCTGGAGTCCGGTTGAGCGTTTAGTATGTGAAGGGGGGTCTAGGAGAAGTGAAGACGGAGTCACAGGCCTGCAGTGAGAGTGAAGCGGAGGTGGTGAAGGTTGGCAGAGCGGTTGACCGGCGTTTGATTCGCTCACGCGGCTCACTTTCCTTGTTGAGCTTGTGTAATAACGTGGCACAGTGGCTAGCCGTGCTCGCCTAAAGTCTCTGCAAAGCGTAGCGGAGAGCATCACTGCACCAATTTCAGAACTGTCTCACTCACAAATGAAATAAGTACAGTGATACACATAATGTAAGGTTACCCTTATCGTTGCGAGAGAGGAATTGTTGGAATCGATTGAAGGCTCCTCATGGGATCTATCTCTGTGACTTATCGACTAATATCTACTTCAAAAGGTAGCACTCAGCCCCTTGCACATGCGGCCTCTGTCTCAGGGTGAAGAAATTCCCCGCCGACCATTTAGAGCTTTGCAAGGACAGCGTCTGCTCCAGAAACCTATCTCGTCGTCAGCATGGCGAATGAAAGGGGTGAGCGAGTTCACCTACAGTGACATCTCCACCGCTTGTTTCCTTCTCGGCGTACGTGATCTTGCCGTGGTCGATGACCATCGCATACCTGCCCGTCCTCTCGCCCATGGTCCAGCCAATGCTCTTGGAGAATTTCGTGTCCGGGTCTGACATGAACAGCTACGTATAGAAGCACCATAAGCATTTCGGGATGTTCAGGCCAATAATTTCTGACTAGCGCAATTTTGTCCTTGGCTGTTGTGCGCAATTCCAGACTTCAGAGTACTTACAATATCATCTCCCTTTATTTTGTTGGCCTTGCCCCAGGCACTCATCACCCACGCGTCATTGAAGGCAATGACCGCAACGATATCAACTCCCTTCTGCTTGAGCTCGGACAAATGGTCGATAAATCCCGGAAGGTGACGGGCTGAGCAGCCGGGTGTGAAGGCCCCTGGCAGTTTTGAGGTAAGGTCAGCGTGAAGTTTCGAAAGGGCGTGGAAATCTAGGTGACCCGAGCTCTTCAAAGATCAGATGAGAGGACGTACCTGGAACAGCAAAGAGGACGACCTTCTTGTTCGCAAACTCCTTGCTGGCATTGTAGTTCTGTGGGATTCCACAAGCGGTGATGTCGCCCTTCTCCTCAGTGTAAGGCACGTAACTGCGCAACCAACGCCGTCAGCTGATAACTCCTTCATCCCTCTTGATCAAGTGTGTACAAGAGCTTCGCGCAGTAGTGATGTGGCGATCAAAGAAACCAACGGCGATAGTTCTCGGAAGGAAGTAATGCGATAGCGCAGCGCGGTGTATCTGAAACGAAAAGGAATTACTTACGAGAAGACGACGTCGGGAGGAAAGGAGTCTCCAGCTTTGAGTTCCGTCATGTTGAGGAGCGAGGTAGAGCTGTTCACGACAAGCAACGCGCAAGGATGAGAACTTGGATTGAAATGACAGAGTATCGGCCTTACTGTAAGGTTTTGTGCGATTACAGATCAGATTAGATGAGATGTCTGCGAGGCTCGCGAGGCCTAGAATATGACGATTTTGGTGGGGCACATTTCCAGGGTCCGATTCACCCCACCGTGTTCCTTGTAAGGCTGAGGAGCACTGGGAAGCTCTCTTGGCTCTCTCTTGCTGATCTTACCTTATCTTCCGAGAACATTTGGTTGGGAACATCAGTCCGCGTTTTAAGAGTTACAACTCCAGCAGTACTCTGTATCTATCTATACTCACTCGAGGAGGTAAGATAGATGGGATCAAACAAGATACTGTTACGTCCCATTCAGAGATGCGCCCGATTGATCAATCGGACGCCCCATTCATAAACATACAAATATTTATGAATCGTACGGCCCATTGACAAACTCACACCTTCCATCAACGCCATGGTGATAATTTCTGAATGAATCACCCTGTTCATAAACTGCTTCTGAACTTTTATCTTTAGTTAAGGATTTAGTTAAATCTTTAACTGAGTGTGTCTATGTGAGCGGGTGACTCATATATGACAGCTCACTAAGGCGCTGCGACAGGGTTATGAGCAGTCACAGCTTTAAATAAAGGTTTATGACTGCTAACGAATCAGGATTCATACGGGCGGAGAAGTCAGCTATATAAGGTACTCATTCACTAGTGATATTCACCTAATAGTGGCTGCTCAGCTATGGCTGCTAACGGGTGCCTGACAGTCTAAGATGAGACTTCTACTTTCTACATCAACATCTGTCAACTTTTTGTGAAAACATTTCATTTTTAATTTAATCATTTAATCGCTCACTGCACTCACCTTTAATTTTCGTCTTTAATTCTGCAAGTCTTGGCCGTCAAAGATTGAGGGTGAAGATGTGTGTGAAGCAGTTGAATGTTAGGCTGAGGAGGCAGTAAATATTTAGTTAAAGAATTATAAGTAGAAACTTAACTGAAGTCTTTGACTTTAAGTGAAAGAGGGTGTCAGTGTAGAAAGTGAGAATGTTATTCTAAGCACACTCTCTAGGCACGCTCTCTAGGCACGCTCTCTAGGCACGCTCTCTAGGCACGCTCTCTAGGCACGCTCTCTAGGCACGCTCTCTAGGCACGCTCTCTAGGCACGTCTGTTTATGAATGGGGCGCCTGATTGATCAATCGGACGTATTTCCGAATGGGACGTAACATAGCTTAGCTAGGCGTTCATAACTTACTGACATCTCCCAGCAATTGAGCAAGTCAACAACCAAACAAGGTCCCCGACACATATCAGTCCTCGCCGACTCCTCACCAACACCCCCCGGCGCCCCCCTTTTCCCCCATCCAAACAACTATCTTAATCCAACAACAAGCATGTCCCCTCTCTAGGCACGCTCTCTAGGCACGCTCTCTAGGCACGCTCTCTAGGCACGCTCTCTAGGCACGCTCTCTAGGCACGCTCTCTAGGCACGTCTGTTTATGAATGGGGCGCCTGATTGATCAATCGGACGTATTTCCGAATGGGACGTAACATAGCTTAGCTAGGCGTTCATAACTTACTGACATCTCCCAGCAATTGAGCAAGTCAACAACCAAACAAGGTCCCCGACACATATCAGTCCTCGCCGACTCCTCACCAACACCCCCCGGCGCCCCCCTTTTCCCCCATCCAAACAACTATCTTAATCCAACAACAAGCATGTCCCTCAAACCCCCCTTCACAGCCGCCACCGCCCACCAAAAAGTCAAAGCCGCCCAAGCCCTCTGGAACACCCAGTAACGCCCCCTCCCTCACTCCCTCCCTCCCTTCTCCAATCCACCCTCCTCCCCTTCCCATCTTCTCCAACCCCCCAACCCATCACTCACCCCCCGGCAGAAACCCCCTCGCCATAACCACCGCCTACACCCCCACCAGCCTCTGGCGCAACCGCTCCACCTTCCTAACCGGGCACGCCGCCATAACCGCCTTCCTCACCCAAAAATGGTCCCGCGAGAAATCCTACCGTCTCCGAAAAGAGCTCTTCGCGTACACGGACAACAAAATCGCCGTGCAGTTCTGGTACGAGTACCAGGATGCGGGCGACGGGATGAAGTGGAAGCGGTGCTATGGGTTGGAGGATTGGACGTTTGATGCCGATGGGAGGATGCGGAAGAGGATGATGAGTGGGAATGATGTGGAGATAGGAGAGGGGGAGAGGTGGTTTGGGGACGGGGTGGCGGATGTGGATGAGGTGGAGATTGGGGAGAGGGATTGGTAAATTGGGATCATGGGGGGGAAGGAAGGGGGAGGTTGAGGTCAGGGGGAGGTTGAGGTCAGGGGGAGGTTGAGGTCAGGAGGAGGTTGAGGTCAGGAGGATGAATCATAGAACTAGGCATCGTAGACATTGCGATATGTCGTATATTTTCCACCTAGAGTATGCTGCTAGCTATGCACCTTTTAATGCGCCCGTTACTGCGGTAGAGAATGCAAGATTGTACACGCCACCATGCACCCTGATACTCCTCCCCGTGACGCTTTTGGTATTGTCATCTACAGCTCCTGGATCTCGTCCTCATCGTCATGTTTGACATAGGGTTCGAGTCTCTCAACGAGGTCTTCGACGGTAAGATCCTCGCCCTCGTACTGCTGCTCCACCCCATTGAGCTGCTTGGGTGGGATCAATACGTTGCTGACGACATGAATGACACCGTCCGTGGCGATGCCATCTTCAACAGTGACTGTCGCGAAGCCGTTGATCTTGATACTGATGATGCGGCCGTACCGTGCAACGTCAATGCTCAAGGAGCGATCTTCTAGAAGAGTTGGGAGATCCACCTGCGGAGAAAAGGTCAGTTTGGTTCCGACGTCAGGATACTAAAGATCTTACGTGGAAAAGTCCCTTGGGAATGTCAGCACTTTCCACGCTCTCGGCCTTGTAGTAAGCGTCCGAGTAGAGTGTGTGATTGGCCACCACATGGTATTCCAGGACGGCCTTGAGATATTTCTGGCCGTAAGTGCTGAAGAGGAAGGCATTGATTCTGGGGCCAAGCTTCTGGAACGCGAAGTTGGACGGGGCGAAAATAGTCCCTCCTACATGGTTGGAAGTATTATTCAGGGGCTTGATAAGTCCGGTCTTGGTAAGTCCAAGCTCTAAGGTGCTGAATTCTCCAGGAAGCAGCTCAATGATCTTAACAGCGTTTGGCGGCGGGACCAAGATGCTGTCGATGCCGTGGATGACGCCGTTGGTTCCGAACTGCACTGCCGTTAGAACATGGCTTATTGACTTCTGCCGGTGATGGTGCTTACGATATTGATGGCAACGACTCGGCTATAGAAGTTCACCGTCAAGCCTCTGAGACCAATGTTGGTGCTCAGTCTTTGAGGCTCTCCCCCGAGATGCTCGCCCTTGAGCAAGGTCGGGATGGTGTGAGACACGAGAACCCTGCCGGCCGGGTAGAAGTCGGATGAGACGTGGTATGTCAAGACCTTCTTCAAGAACTCTTTATCCGGCTTCGGAGCATGCTCCGGGATCTTTTCGAAGGCTTTGTCGGTGGGAGCGAAGACCGTATAGTTCGCTGCGGTTCCGTTGAGCAACTGAACCAGATCATCGTACTCGTTGATCAGCTTGGCAAGCTTGGTCGTGTACTTGCTCTCCGCAATCAGCTGGTACACAGTCATGTTCGGCTTGTGGTGGTGCCCATGGTGGCCGTGACGGCCGCGGTGGTCGTGATCGCCGTGCTTGCCGTGATCCTCACTGTCGGAATTCGCTGTGGCGAGCCAGGACTCTGCATCGAACGCTGTCTCCTCGACCTTTGAGATGATCCCTTCGCTGGTTTCAGAGGCAAGCTCGATAGCTTCGTCAAGAGCATTCTTCGTGCTCGATAAGACAGAGGAGAAGGTATCCTTAACATCACTGATGATTCGATCCTTGGATGGTAGATGATCGAAGATGGAGTCGGCTCTGTCGTGAGATTCGATGGCAACCTGGCTCATGACCTGCTCATCGGGAATAACCAAGGCAGATGTAAGAGCCGCAAGCGGCAGAAGATGGGTGAACTTCATGGTGTCTGGTAGTTGACAGTTGGTGGGTGGTAAAGGCTGTGGCACCTCGCGGATTATATGTTACGGTTGTAGGCGGCAGCTTTAGCTTACGAGTCGTTTCTATGACGCCTCTACCCAGCCGGCGCCCCGCGTTTTACCTTACCTTAGTTTTCGAGCGTAGCGTGTGTTGGCAGTTTGGCACTCGGATTGACCCCATGCATAGCGTTATCATCTTTGTATTCATTTGCCTTTCCAGCTTCATCATCTTCCTCTAACTGTCCATGCTACGATTAATTATCATGTCCATTGTTCATCATTTTCACTGATTTAATTGAAGTTGCCATCTTCGCTGCCTGTTCTGTCAGGGGCAAGCTTGCGTCATCACATTCATAATCGCGCATCCGCAGTCGGCGGAATTTGTAGCCGGCGGGGTAACAGGTGCACCATTTGGGGTCGGAGACACCCCTTTCGCAAATTAACTGTGAAGAGAAGCCAGCGTGGAGATGCCATAGGCTCTCAAGTTGCGAATATCGCACTTGCAAGTCTAGGCTGATGGATTCCGGCTTTCACTCTTGATGTGTTACCAAGAACCCGCACTGCCTGGTTCGGGCTGAGCTGTCACTCGAGGTGACGGGATGACCGGGCAGCGAGTCGTGCTTGGATTCCCGAGTTCCATCCAATCCTGGTGACCGCCAAAGTTGAGTCTGGCTCGTTCTACCAGTTATTGGAGCTGCAGTAGTAAAACGCAGGTTCTGATGGGCGATCACTCTGGCCTCTGCAAGGTACAATTACAGAGATCACCGGAGAGATGGCTCGTGATGCAGCGCAGCGCACAAGCTTTGGAAGCCAGTTAATGACATACCTAGCGTGAGCGGCAAGCAGCCATGCAAGCTCGGGGATTATTCTAGTTCGTGATTCTGGCCAATGGGATGCTCACACAGACCAGAATTCAGGAACAGCCCGGTCCGGCAAGGGAGAAACATGAAGATCGACCAAAGCTTGAATGACCATTTCCAGCACGTTGTAAGGTAGCTCCAAAACAGCCCCATTTCCTTCTGCCTCTCCTGTCTCCCACACCGACTATTTATCCTGAACACCTTACCCTCTTCCTGAACTCGAATTTCAACCCTACAATCAACAACCTCGTGAGAAAAGAAATCCTCAACTAATTGCAACTTCGCATCATGGCTGGCCTTGCAAGACATGTACGAGTTCTCCTGTCCAACAAACGTCCTACATGCTCAAAATGTCCTAGGTTGATCCGGATGAGATCATCAAGACTCTTCACGATCATCCCGGTGAGGCTCACAAGCGTCACATCCATAGCAGTCGCTCTGTCAGCCAATCTACTCCATACTCTTCTCGCTATGCCACTCAGCAGGAGATATCGAAATTTAAGATTCCCCACGAAGGAGCGCCCGCAGATGCCGTCCATCAAATGCTCAAGGATGAGCTCGACCTCGATGGCAGGCCCAACCTGAACTTGGCAAGGTGAATTTAGGCAAACATATAAACCGGGGAGGTAGGAGCTGATGTACACTTTGCAGCTTCGTTGGAACGTACATGGAACGTGAAGCTGAGGCTCTTATGATCGAGAACATCTCTAAGAACATGTCGGACGCCGACGAGTACCCCGCGATGATGAACATGCATTCCCGCTGCGTATCCATCATCTCTCATCTTTGGGGCGTGCAAAAAGGCGAGAGGGCTATCGGCACTGCCACTACGGGCTCTTCAGAGGCTATCCATTTGGGAGGCCTGGCCATGAAGCGCCGTTGGCAGGAAAAGAGACGTGCTGAAGGCAAGGACACTTCTAACCCAAACATAATAATGTAAGCTTGCCGCACCCCCGTCACAACACACTAAGGGGCTTTTCGGAAATAGGCATCTACTGATATACTGACAGGGGTGCCAATGCTCAGGTGGCTTTGGAGAAGTTCGCGAGGTAGATAACCATCTAGAGGTCAAACGTGGTGTCCGATGCTGATCTCGCGTTCCCAGATACTTCGAGGTCGAAGCTAGGATCTTACCTGTTAGTGAGAAGAGCCTCCACCGTCTAGGTCCGGACTTGGTTAAGGAGAACATCGACGAGAATACTATCGGTATATCCTTGCTGTTGGGTCGGTACGAGACCGGGCAGCGCTAATCCTCACGTATAGGCGTTTTCGTAATTCTTGGTTCGACATATACTGGCCATTATGAGCCAGTGGAAGAGATTAGCAACATCCTCGACGAATTTGAGAAGAAAACCGGACACGACATCCCGATCCATGTCGATGCCGCCAGCGGTGGCTTTATTGCTCCTTTCACTTATGCTAAGGCGGGTGATCATAAATGGTGAGATCGATCAAGAATGAGGAACCTCCAGTCAGCAAGATATCTAACGCTACTCTCAGGAATTTCGAGCTTTCTCGGGTCAAGTCCATCAACACATCAGGACACAAATTCGGCCTAGTATACGCTGGAGTAGGGTGGATCATTTGGCGCGACGAGTCTTACCTTCCCAAGCATCTGGTCTTCGAACTTCACTACCTTGGAGGAACGGAAGAGTCCTACACCTTGAATTTCTCTCGACCTGGTGCGCAAATCATTGCGCAGTACTTCAACCTCATTCATCTTGGTTTCTCTGGCTACAGATCAATCATGGAGAACTGCATGGCCAATGCTCGATTGTTGAGTAAAGCCTTGGAGGCCTCCGGCTGGTACGTTTGCGTCAGCGATATCCACCGCAAAAAGGGAGAGCATAGCTTCAAAGGTAAAGATGAAGTTGTCTTTGGCAAAGAGGACGAGACCAGTGCAGACTACAATGCTGGCTTGCCAGTGGTAGCGTTCCGTCTTTCGGACACATTCAAGAAAGATTACCCACACGTCAAGCAAGAGAGTGTCAGCACTCTTCTTCGTGTCAAGCAATACATCATTCCTAGTAAGCCTTCAAATCCTCCTTTCTCGTCGTCTACAGACTGCTGACGTGCAACAAGATTACCCACTCCCGCCGAACGAGGACAAGGTCGAGATTCTGCGCGTAGTGGTTCGCGAGTCCATGTCATTGGATCTCCTGGACCGCTTAATATCCGACATCTTCGCAGTAACCCAGACTCTGATGGATACCGATGCAGTCGACCTTTCCGCATTCCAACCTGGGGCGTCAAGCATAGAGAAGGAACACCAAAGCTCCGGTCACGACAGTCAAAACAAGCACAAGGCTAAAAGACCCATGAGCCACGGTGTGCACCGAAGCGTCTGTTAGTTTCGTGCATTGGGTAGGTAGGGGAAAGTACAATGTGCAGTAACCTTTGGAGTTGAGATGTAAAAGCGGAGGTGCAGAATGGCGACATATAGCATTGCATACTGGAATCACGTGAAGGTAACAAGACCATTCGATGCGCTCCAAAGTATATTCGATGCATTAATGTGAAGTAAGAGTATCGAACACAAGTCATGAATAGAGGGAAAACAGGCAGCATGGACACAACAAGTGGCAGTTGTCAGCTGGGGGGTCCCCTCAAGCACTTAGGATTCAAGACGGATTTTTAGCACCGGTCAATGCAGAGATGGTGAAGCATAGTTGTAGATCTCTTGAGCAGGGTTCTAGATATCGCTTTCGCTGTTGTGATGTTAAGAGGGGCTCCCGGGGCAGCTGAAGACTGCCGCTTCTTTTGTCCACGCGCAACTCTGCTCGGTACTCTTACTTTACCTTGCATTGGAGTCTCGGTGTGAATGATGTGTTATCTGAGAGTTCGTAATCATTTGAAGGTGAATCAAACCTTGGTACTCCGCATTCGTAAGGCATCTCAATTCACGTGCCGATAGCGATAAGAAAGCTTATTGGAGTGCCTCCAACTCACCCTCATCCTCTCTCTTCCCTTCCTCACCCTCGCCCTCACCCTTAACAGCAACAGTGCATCCAATCGAGACACAGGACTCTTGAAACCCTTCTTTCGTCCACAACACAATATGGCAGGTCCAGCAGCACTTGTGGTGCCAGCGCTGAAGAAGCATACGGCCACTGTTATCATGGCGCATGGCCTTGGGGACAGGTAATGCTCCCCTGGAGGACCTCGTTCGACGGACAGCTCTAACTTAGCATCTTCTAGCGGAGCAGGCTGGTATGTCGACGTGCATTCGTCAACACCCTTCTGACAAGCCATTAACAACACCCTTCAGGGTGAGCCTTGCTGAGAATTGGCGGAGGAGGGGGAAGTTCGAGGAGGTGGCTTTCATCTTTCCAAACGCCCCGACCATTCCTATTACGGTGGTACGTCTCATGCTGATCATATCACCTACGAAATTGAGGGGGAAATGCAAGGGAGAGTATCCACGAGTGTTACAGTAGGAGGAGGGACATGTGATGTTTGAGGAACTGTGTCGGGTCGAAATCGTTGTTGGCGGACTGCAGGCTTTTGGCAAGCCCTTCGGGAGCACGCCAAGTATCTATTTCGATGCTGACGAGCCTCGCAACTAGAACTTCGGGATGCATATGCCAGGATGGTATGATATCGTACGACCCCGAGATACAGTCATTAAGCCCTATTTCAATCCCCTCCCACAAAAAATGACGCTAATCTGTATGAAGACTACGTTCAGCGAGCTCGCTCAAGCCCACGATGAACCCGGCATTCTGAAATCGCGCGAGTACTTCAACTCCCTCATCAAAGCCGAAACAGAGAAAGGCATTCCTTCCACCCGCATTGTCCTTGGTGGTTTCTCGCAAGGCGGAGCAATTTCCCTCTTTACTGGTTTGACGTGTCCAACGAAACTCGCCGGCATCTTCAGTCTTTCAGGCTATCTGCTCATGCAGGGCAAAATTAAGGGGCTGATACCAGCGGAGAACCCGAATAAAGATACCCCGATCTTCATGGCGCACGGAGACAAGGATCAAGTGGTCAGATACGAATGGGGTCAAAAGACGGCGCAGATATTGAAGGACTGGGATTGGAAGGTCGATTTCAAAACGTACAAGTACGTATTGATCCTCACTACGAGGTTAGGCCGTAACGGATCGCTAACAACAAACCAGGGACTTGGTGCATTCGGCAGATCCGGAGGAGATTGATGACTTGGAGGCGTACCTGAAGGAGAGGCTACCACCTCTGGCTCAGGAAGCGCCTTCAGGTTCATGACTAGGTATCGGCAAATCGGTTGATGGTCATCCTGTCGCCGTTTTACTATCAACAATCGTCCTAGTAGTGGCCGCTTTTGCAAACATCAGGAGGAGAAGGATTGCCAGAGCATCACGCACTCCAAAAAGGTATTGAGGCCGCCGTTGGCTGGCGACTCGGCTTTACCTTGGTTATACACGGCAATGATTCAAAGGAAGTTGCATTGGTTATCTGCAGGACCTACTGATATGGAAGCTGCATTAGATTCAATAGAAATCAGCCGTGGTAGAAGACTCCAAGTTCATGCATTCATAAATGCTCACCTGACCGTACTTTCGTAGTGTGTTGGTAGTTGCCCGAATTACCGACAGCATGACCAAAACGCAGTGATCCCACGCGTCGTTAACACCCGGACAACATGACGCAGTACTCTACCTCCTAAAAAATTGATCTCGTCTTCATGGCACAAACTCCCTCTCTGAAGCGCAAACAACCTGCCTCGGCCATTGGTAATACCGCTCCAAAGCGTGCCAAAGTCTCCAATGCCCGCACAATTCTCGCGCAGACGTCCGACAAAGCTCTTTCCAAAAATGGCGACCTTGACGTGTCCGCCTTCGTCAAGGCACGCGAGTATGAGATCAGAGCCCTGGAAGCTAGCATGGGCAACTCGAAAAAGGCATTGACAACGAGGGCTTTTCAGCAGGTGCCCAGGAACTTGAGGAGAAGGACTGCGAGTCACAATGTGAAGAAGGTACCAATGAGGTTGCGGGCCAGGGCGGCGAAGGAGGTTAGTCATGATACTGTGTTGCTGGCTCCAATGCGGCTCGAGCCCAAGATTAAGGGGCAGGGAGTACTATAGGTTATCTCAGAGCGATGCTGATGGTGTGGCATGGGCAAAGATGAGAGAGGATAACACACCAACCGTTACCTCGCGTCGAAGGCAACCAACGCCGCACATGCGTCTACGCCTCGAGACTGCGAAGCGCCTACAGAAGCTGGGAGCTCGAGCCAAGGCTAAGAAGAAAGCTGCTTCTGAAGCAGGGCAGGCACCTGGCGAGACAGACAAGATCCCCATTACGCCCAGACCACCCCGAATCAAGAAGGGCTTGCTCAGTAAACCCCCGAAACCGCAGTCCAAATTTCGGAAAAGGCAGATCCACAAGTCTTGGCTTCCTACGCATCTATACCATGCTAAAAGAGCACACATGACGCTTCCGAAAGAGCCATTGTGGCGTTTTGCTATCCCCTTGACACCGACAGAGAAGAGTTACAGGGCCACACACCGGGCAATTGGTGCAAGGGGATGTATAGCGTGGGACATGAGCTACATGGGCACTATTGGCGTGGAAGGTGCTGAAGCTAGTCTGATGGGGCTTTTGAGCGCGATGGGCCTTGGAGACGATATGGCGAAAGGGAGAAAGGGAGAAAAGTGGCGGAAGGGTACAAGGGCATGGGAAGGATGGTTGAGGACCAGGGATGGAGAGCAACGGGCGCTTGCGCCAGTGAGCATTATCTGGTGTGCGTCGAGGGAGGTGAATGCTGTCACTATGGACGGCACAGGAGAAGACCAAGGAAGGCGGAAAGAGAAGAGGCAGTTGTTTGTTAGAGTGCAACCATCCGCGTTTCTACAGCTGTGGAATGAGGTGCTCAAAGTGGCCAAGATTCAACACCCACCTGCAATGGTCGAAGATCTACGATTCGAACTTGGGAGCATTGAGGTTACTGGACCAGGATCTACGGAGGCTCTTATCGGGGCTCTGAAACCGGTAGAAGCAAAGGATGAGGGCGATAGAGCTGCTGATAGCCCTGCTCGGATCTGGTCCTCGCTCGGGTCAATCACAAACCCAGCATCTTTACCTGCAAACGTTGTCCTGGGCTTTGATGTCTCCGACCCTCGTCTTCATCATCCGCCGCGTACGGTACCGCAGCCTAAGACAGCCAACGACGGCGATGATCTATTACAGATTCTTTCTACTTGGCCACCTGATTCCACCCAGTCAGCTCCAGCCTTGTTCGATCGTACTGCACGATTTACAGCCTCACGCTGCGTACCCAGTCAGAAATCCATCAACCGACGCAAAGGCGATGCTCTGCCAGGGACATACGCAGCCTCCCTTCCCACGGACCCGAAAATACCAGTATTGCTCGTTGCATCACGCCCCGGAACCGCGTCAGGTCAGGGTTCATGGACACTTCTTCTTCCTTGGAAATGTGTCCTCCCCGTGTGGTACTCGCTGATACATTATCCACTATCTTCAGGAGGTAATCCACGATTTGGCGGTCTGCGAGAGAAGAGACAAATTGCTTTCGAACAAGGCGTGCCGTGGTTCCCAGGTGACTATCCCGGTACCGCGGCAGGGTGGGGATGGGAACTCACGGAGCAAGAAAAGCGGAAAGCGGAGTGGGAGAAGAGACCCAAGGGAAAGAGAATCGAGTGGGATAGTCTGGATTTAGGTCAAGGCAGGAAAGGTGAGATTGGACGAGGCTGGGCTTGTGACTGGGAGCGACTATTCCAGGGGCCGCCGGCGACGATCGCCGAGGATTCAACTAACAACACAATTACTACCGGCGACGCAGAAGCGCCCGTTACCACAGCACCAGCAGCGTCCACCTCCACGCCGGCAGATACGAAGCCCCCCGCACCGGCACCAATCCCCCCACCTCTACCCATCCACCACCTCCCCTCCCCACTCGCCACCCAGCTCCTCAAATCCCCCGCATCCGCCCCCCTGCCAGCCGCCCTCTCAACCTCCCTCACAACCATAAAATTCAGCCTCCTCACCCGCGGCACCCCCACCCCCTGCGCCCGCATCTACCGCCTCCCCACCCGCAACCCCCCCCTCCGCACCCAATGGCTCGCCCTCGCCCCCTCCCACCCCTCCTCTAAACCCACAAAGCCCAACCACACCACCCACGCACCGCCGCTCCCCCTATCCGCGCCCCCGCACCTCCGTCGCCAACACCTCGCTTCGTCGCTTCTATCCCCGAATCCTGGCAGGGGGGGTAAAGATAAAAAGGAGGTGCCACAAGCCGGCGACCCGGAATATCCGGTTGTGCCCGGGGAGGAAGATCTGATTGGGTTTGTGACGACGGGGAATTTTCATCTGGGCGAGGGGAGGGGGGCGGGGGTCGGGTGTGTTGCTTTGGCTAAGGTGGCCGGGGAGACGGGGAGGGAGGGGAGGTTGTGTGTGGTTCGGGAGGCGGGAGTGGGGGTGGGGAGGTTGGCGAGGTGGGAGGTTGTTTAGCGGGGGAAGGGGAGGGGGGGAATAACGGCGGAGTGAGGGCCGGGTGTGGAGGAGGGACGTCGAGGGGATTTGGGGCGGTGGGGTGGTGATGGTGGTGGATAGCGGGATCTTGGGAGGGGAAGGTGGGAGTGCGGTGCCTTGACTTTGACGCGTCGGCATCTGCGCAGTCGAGACTCTCTTCCGGGATTCGGGTATGAGAGCTAGCGACGAGCTGGGCTCTCTGCGGCAAGGCATACGCTGAGATTGTCTATCTGGACTCACTCTCTTCGTCATCATTGCTTTCATCATCAATGCTGATGAGGTCGGCGTGACGCGGTATACCCCTTATCGCAGGCATCTGAGACATAGCACTAGCGCTTTCAGTCCTACTCAACCACCCCTCTAGCAGTCCCAGCCTGCTCCTCCGCTGCTCCCACAAGACAAGAAAAGCGCCCTTGGACCTGCAATGACTCCACAGTCTTCCTCGCCTGTAAGTGGCGCATACGTGGGGCAAGATGCGGTGGTTCTGCTGCGTAGACGAACGAGCTTCGGGGCTGTCTGTCCTTCGCTGCCGGGAGGGTTTTTTGGAGGGTTCATGCTCCCATGCTCCCTCCCTGTGACCTGGAACATCAGTCTTCTGCGCATCTTTTGGTTCCGTCGATTAAAAAACCGCAGTCGATGAGACTCCTGTTTCGTCAATGGTTGCTTGCTAGCTTGGTCTGGGCTGAGGATCGGAGTCCCAGGCCGGTCTGTTCCTCGTCTATGGCAGTGCGGACGTGCAGATGGTACTCTTGTTGCAGATTGTGGAGGTGCGCGTCCAAGGTGTGGATGGAGACGTGCGCATCGGCGTGGATGGTAGCAGCGATGGCCTGTGTAGTGTGTATGTCCTTGAAAACCTACAAAAGTCTGCCGTCCGAGGCTCCCTTTGTACCCTCCGGAAATTACACGTGTGAAGTAGGAAAGGGAGTAGCTAGTCTTAGGGACAGGGTCATGAAGTAATTAGGTGCTTCATGAAGTAAGTGAGTTGCTTCACAAAAGAAGTGAATCCACTTCACCACACGCGGTTGTTGTTCACCTTCAACACTCAAAAATCAACATCCCTGAAGGTCCCTGGAGCGGCACATGAGCGGTAAGAAATTAGAATATGTGTAGTCAAAAGCAATTCTAGCTCAACATCACAGCCTGCAATACTTTGTTTGTGAATTCTGTAGCATAAATCTGAAGTGATAGAGATGAACTTGAAGATCATCCTACCAGTCTATTCGTTTTATCCTATCTTACTTGGTTCAACTTTATTTCATTCAACATTTCTCAACCCTGCTGTATTGCCCTACTTCCACTCATAATATCTACTCCGATACTCCAAGTTATGATAAATAGGGTCTGAGCCGTCTCACGTATTGAGATTTCAGCAGAAAGCAGACAATTACGTTTCAAGCATGGTAAACATTGCGCGAGCTCACCATCACTTGAAAGTTTTATCTCAGACTATGTACACTAACCGCGACTATCATGTACTTGGAGTCCAAGAACTAACATCAACAGCTAGCCATCCAGGCCAAGCATACCGTGCCATCCATTTCGCCGAAGCAAAGCAGCATGCACAATCGGCCACTGCTTATTTGATCACAACCGCCACGTGATCGTCCATGTACTCCGAGATATCCCCCAAGAAGCACGCCGCGATGATACTGATGGCCCCAAACGCAATACTCGCGAGGTACACGTACTTGTAACTCTCCGCATACGCCAACTGGCCGGCCGCAACGACCATTTGATACGCCGTCTCGTTGTTCCCGATGCCGGGGATCATCTTCAATTCTTCGAGTAAACTCGCACCGGTCAAGATGATGGCTTCGCCGATGTAGGTGACGTTGGTGATGCCGAGCTTGAGGACCATGGTGCCGCCAATATACTTTTCGGCGTTGGGGACGAATTTGCCGATGAAGACGTTGTAGTAGGCAGTGTAGCCAACCACGCCTCCGATGACGCGGATGGCGAGTGTGAGGGCTGCAATGGTGGCAATCAAGTCGTCAGGGCAGATGATAGTGGTTATGATACTTGCTGGGACGACGATGCCACCAATGCCCAGGCCGGCGAGGATGAGGAGGCCATAGAGTTGGTACAAATTGTCGATGCGGGCGACGGCCAAGGAACCGCAGCCTGTCATATGGGGTTAGCGTGTGGGTAATATAAAGGCTGGGGGACGCCTGGTCCTTACCAGCAGTCATGAGAACGGAAGATACAATCATCAGTTCCTTGTTGTGGCCTCTGAAGACACTGAGGAGCCAGAGAACGATACATGCACCGGCTAGAATGGCGAAGCCAACTGGGATTCCACGGACGCCGACGCCAATCGGGTCATGGCCGTAGACGTTGAAAGCTTGCGTAGGCCAGAACATAAGAATGGAGAAGAAGTTGGCCCCTGAAATGAAGGTGATGACCAGTGTCAAAGCGAGAACGCGAGGTTCTTGCTTTAGGCGGGAGGGGAACATCGGATACTTGGCGCCCTTGATTTCCCAAACAGCAAATGCGACAAGGAAGGCCACCCCGAGAATGAGTGGGACAAGGACATGGGCAGACTTCCATGGGTACTGGTATCCTCCCCACTGCATACCGGCCATGAAGAGAATCATACCGGCGATACTGAGGAATCCACCAACAAAATCAATTCGACTGATCACTTCCTTCTTCGACAGACCTTGCGAGTTGACTCTGGGTGGCGGGAAATAGAAGAACAGGGTCATGAAGAGTCCAACGGCAGCCCAAAGGCCGCACAGAAGACCGCAGTACCTCCATCCAGCTTTCGAAGCGATGAGCTGACCCCAGAGCACCGAGGGACAGAATGGAACAATGGTGAAGATCAACACGGCAACGTACTTTCCACGCTTGCGGGTTGGTGCCAGCTCGGAAGTAGCAGCGAGGGCCGTCAGCTCGTTGATGCCAGCACCGACACCTGCTAGAGCCATGCCACCTGGAAAAAGGGTGTCAGCTCAAGCTCTTATATGACTCCTTGAGGCTCGCATACAGATGAAGATGTTCATTGTATGAGCTGTCGAGCTGACAATCATGCCGAGAACGATGAAGACGGCGCCGATCAAGGCAACGTAACGTCGACCCATTAGATCGGAGAGGGAGCCAACGAATGGGCAGACACCTGCGAGAGCCAACAGATTTGCGAGCACCTAGGAAGAATGAAAGTCAGCGTTGTCTGGGAGAGCTAGGTGTTCCTGGCTCGAGACGTACAAACCAGATCCATCGGTCTGTGCCCCCGATATCTCGGTAAATATATGGTGGGATCGCGCCTGGGCTTGGTCAGCACAACTGCGCAGGAGATGTGAATTGATAAAGCACTGCTCACCGAAGATGTACACCGGGATTTGAGAGCCAGTCCAGAGGAAAGCCATGGCAATCAAGGACATGATTCTGTGAAGGGTCATCTGGAAAGATCTCCATTAGCTCTTGCACCTCCTCAGGTTTGGCGAAGTGCCGCGCTTACCGGAGGTTCATGATCGTGGTCCTCATCGTCGCCATAGGTCCTCAGGCCGTTTTTCTCGTAGTAGTGGGTATTGCCCGGCACGCGCTCATTGGTATGGATGGGTTCCACATGAGTGCCAATGGTGTCGCGCTTCTCCTCGGCCGGCGACGGCAGCGAGGCATCGGAGCTGCTCGAATGCATGGTTGAGGTTTACTCTCAGAAATCCCCTCTGAGCTTGAACGAGAGATGGAAGGATCAATTAGAGTGGTGCTTCTTTATCCCACGAGAAGTAAGGTTAAGTCATTGACGTGAGATGATGTGAGATGATGTGAAGGACGGTGGGGTGGAGTGACTTAACGTCCGGAGTCGTGGGAATACATAAGCTGAAGGATGGCAGAGAAGGATTTCGATCTTGTGAAAGGTTGAGTGCATTCAAATACCTTTATGCGACGGCAATGCTGTCGAATGGATGTGCAGGACGCCAGATCGACTGCCACTGCTTCCCCTACCTTTGCCTAGGCTGGACCTAAGCCTGGTCATGCGAGGGCCAGAGCTACGGGGAGAGGAAGAGCGGGGGTTGGATCGACGGAAGGCGCGCAGGCGCCAAAGCTACCTAGTAGCTTCTGCGTCCAACTAGCTTCTCTGCCATTCTACGGTTTGGGCGTGGCCGGCATGCGCATCAACGAAGCACCCGACACCAGTGACCAGACACCAAGCCATCAGACTCCGATGATTGCACGCTGCACGCTGCACGCTGCACGCTGCAATCCCACGCGTTGGTACGACAGATGCCAGTAACGGGCCAATGAGAGCAAATCCCGCAGTGCAGGTAGGAGCCTCTCCTTGCAGTCTGCCCTAACCGACGGCCTTTGTAGCAGTGCCGCTGCGCTCGAGATTGGCATTCATTGGCGCAAGCACCGCGCGCCCAGGCGAGCAAGGCCGGAGCAACGTGCTCTAACAGGGCAGCCCCCCGACAGGGTGGCGCGCCATCGTCAACGAACAGCAAACGCCATCGAATATTGATGGCTAAGCCATTGCACTTGTCCAACTAGTCTTCAATTTCACCGAGGTAAATCAACAAGCTCAGTCGAAACGTGGGGTAGAGCGATCTGGAGTCTGGAGTAATAGAGTGCCAGGCCAAGAGACCAACTCGCAAACCCGGGGATGCGGGGATCAGGTCCCACTACTTGGTCATAGTCTAAGTCTATCTTGCGCTCGACTGGGTCCAGATCCCTTGCCACAAAACGCTTACATGCTCTTACATGCCATCGTTCGACCATTCGGACATTTCGAGGATCCATTGGCTGCCCCTGCCGACCAGATAATCATTCTCATCCAATAATGGCCTTGATACCCGTGCACCCTCGTGCAGTAACGAATCTACCGACCTTGCTGTTGGCTTGTGAGCGCCTTCTTGCACCCCAGTGCATCGGAGCAGTTCAGCCTCAGGAGCCTCAAGGGAATTGTGCATGAAAGGCCTACGCTGTTATTCGGCCGATGCCCTGCTGAAATCCTGTGACGTTTCGACGTCAGCTTCGTCCTCATCCTCATCGTGACAGGGTCGTGCCTCTGTTTTGGGCATCTTTCGCGGTGCTAATGTCTTCTCCTAGCCGGATGCTCATGCGCGGAACTCTGACCACACTGCTCCCTCAAGGGCTAAAGTTGAACCTCGGTCCAGTTTGCCGTTTGCCTGGAACGTAGAAACGCGGGACTCGAGCACTGTACTTTGCCGCGCAGTTCAAAAATGAATTAATGATGGCTTCATTTTGGCTAAGCTGCCAATAGTGGCATCTTAAAGCCTTCGATCTGCATCCGCATCTCCCCGAAGGTAAGTCCAAGACCATTCGTTGTCGGTCGAACGATGCTTCCATCTAAATAATGGTCATGCACCCATCGACGTGCCAACTTTGCCTGAACGGGGACATGCCAGGCCAGGTGCTTGGAGCATGCTTAAACCGAGGTGAGAGCGAAGACCAGGGAGTCGAAGCTTTAGCGTACCAGAAGGCGTAAGATTACTAGCAAGGCACTCAAGGGAAGAGTCGGGTTCGGGTTAAGTTGAGTCAAAGAAGGAGAGGAAGAGGAAGGAGGAAAGTGGACGAGGGAAGAGGGTGAAAGCGTGGGGAAGACAGCGATCGAGTCACGCTAAGCTGAAACTCTAAATCTCCCCAGGATCTGAGATGGCGAACATGGCGAAGTTGGGCCTGCCATCGACCTCAGACGGGCCCACTGCGGCACTGCCACCCCAAACCCGGCCCCTCCCTCCGGAATACCGTACCTACATACGACTTACCTTAGCTTTGCCCCCGCCCCCCGCACTCCTAATCTTGCATTACCTCGCCGCAATCATGATTCCACGAGGCCACCCCGCAATCCTCCGCGTCCTAGCCCGACCACGCTTCAACCTCTACACCTCCAGTCTCCGGCCCACCCGAACATCCCACCGCACAACCCTCCCCTACCGATCCTCCTCCTCCTCGTCCTCCTCCACCGTCCCCCTCCCCCCCACCCCAGCCTCACCACCCCCCACCACCGCCTCCAACCCCCCAACCCGCCGCTCCCGCCTCCCCTGGATCTACGCCACGACCTTCCTCCTCGTCGGCCTCTCCCTCGGCCAAATCTTCCGCCTCACGATCCTCCCGCCGCCCCTCCCCCTCCCCTCCACCCCCGCCGACACCCTCCTCCTCAGCGCCCTCCACACCCGCGCCGACGCCCTCCCCATCGTGCGCGACCTCCGCGCCCGCGCCGCCGACTGGAAAGAATGGCCCGCCTACTCTTCCATCCGGCCGCCGCACCGCGAGAGCAGGCTGAGCACGGGCCCGATGGCCGGGGCGCGCGGGTTGGGCGTGCAGAGGGTTTTTTGGAACGAGCGCGGACAGAGGGCCGTTAGTGTGGTGTTTTTCGGGGGCGGGTTGAGTGGGTGGCCGGGGGTGGTGCATGGCGGGGTGGTGGCGACGGTGATGGATGAGAGTTTGGGCCGGGTGGCGGTTTTGGGCTTGGTGCAGAGGACGGGTGAGTGGGTGCTGGGATCGTGGTGATTGGGGATTTCGGGGGGAGGGGATCTGGATTTGGATCTCGAGTGGGGGAGATGTCGTGCATGCATGGAGTGCTGACGAAGGGAGTGTTGGATAGGTGTTACGGCGAACCTGGAGCTTAGCTATCGCGCGCCGACGCTTACGAATCGGTTTTATGTTCTTCGCGCTGAGGTCGACGAATCGAAGGCGGGTCAGAGTTCGGATAGGAAGAAGTGGGTGAAAGGGGTTCTGGAGGAGGTGGAGACGGGAAAGGTTTGTGTAGAGGCGAAGGGCCTGTTTGTGGTGCCCAAGGGCATCGAGTTAACTCCGCTTGAAGAGGGCTTCTAAGCAACCGCAATATGTTTTGATGGCTTGCCCGCTAGCTCTGTACGTTAGGGTCCAGGAATGTTTAATAGGTAGCATGGGTCATCAGAAGAGACAAGGACTGTGCAAAGCAAAATAAAAAACAGATGAAGGATAGGAAGATTGAAGACGGATAGATGATGAATAGAATATGAATGAACTAAAAATCTGTCTTTATATATGACTTATGCTACATACTCTTACACCAAACAGATGTGATCCGCTCCCCAACCGCGGACTGTTCATCATCATGCCATCTTACACATCACCCATCCATCATCCACCCTCCCCACCCTTCTTTCCCCTCCAAATCTGGCTAGTCTTAGGCGTCAAATGCCTCCCCCTCACCCCCCTCCCCGTCCCACCCAGATTCTTCGCAAGCGACTCATAAGCCGCAACATCTTCCCACAGATCATCATCCCGATCGTCCAGCCACCCATGCTGTTCCTGTTCGTTCGCGCCCATCAACGTCCGGGTCGAAGGCACCGACGACAACGGCTCCGGAGCAATCTCGACTTCCACAACCGAATGGTCCGGGCAGACACAGCCGCAGCCGGAGATGCATTCGCCTCTGGTGTCGAGATCGGACGCTAGGATTTGCACACGACATGCCGAGTGGACGACGTGACCACAGGCCAGACACGGCGAGGAGAGACCTGTGACAATCTCCGTGCAGAAAACGCAGCTCAGTATCCCTTGCTTCTTCGTGCAGATGGTGCACTTTGAGTCGGGGAGGGAGGCCTGCCCATGCTGTGCTATTTTTCCGCAGGTAGTGCAGGTACGCATCAAGCGTACGCAAAGCCTCTTCTCATCCGGGCGGTTCACTGCCTTCTCGCTGTCTTTGCCCAACGTAATCGGAGAGGGGTCATGATTCTTATCAAGATCAGGGGTGAACTTCGAAGGCGATGTAGAGAGCTGATTATACTTCAGCACTTCGCAACTCGCCATCGGCATTTCCCAGACCGTGAGCATATTCGCATAAGCGTTACGATAGGCCTGGTATTTCCACTCATGGTCAGGGTTCAACAACGGCACACTTGCGTAGCCTTCAAGATCGAACAGGTCCTGATTTTTGAGACGAATGCCGATACTAGCCTCCTTGATGCCAGGCGTATCGTCTTCGTCTTCTGAGTTCGAAAGCACGGAGATAGGTTTCGGGTCTTCCGTAATGATCGAGTTCCGGCCGAACATATTGCTGCCGCCCCACGTTACTCCTAGTGGAGCTGGAACGGCGGCATAGCTCCCAACAGGGCTCGGACGCTTTTTGGAATACGTAGCGGGCGGAGAAGAAGATGCAGAGGCGGTGAAAGAGAAAGGACGGGAAAATGAAACTGAGGCAAATGCATTAGCAAGATTAGAACTTGAACGGTGAGCGAGGCGATAATGTTCTGGAGAGGTCGACAAGCTTTGTGTTTGGGAATTGGAGCGCTCGTAATTGATGCGACTTGGCCGGTAGCTCTGCGGCGGTGTAACTCCAGTTGAAAATGGGGTGTTGGGATCACTGGTCGAGGCACCTACAGAGGAGCCGGTTGAGTGTGAAGTACTGTTAATGAGCTGTGCCCCGTCCAGTTTGGGTACTGTGGGAAGATTAGGCTTGTGTAAGCTCCACGCTACCTCTTGAGAAGGGTAATAATCGATAGGAACCTTGAGTGATGGATACACTTCTAAAGCAGCGAAAGGTGAAGATGGCGGGAAATGACCGGATTTCCTGCTACGCATAGGTTTCTGTGCCAGCCCGGATGACTGCCGCGAAGTCCTCGTAATGGGATGTTCGCTGAAGACGCATGCCAGCAACGCTAGCATCTGCACGTCTGCAAGCTTCTCAAAATGATGAAATCTGACTTCTTTCAGCACGAGCCATGCAGATATCCTTTCGTGAGAAGCTTACAACAAGTCTACGAACCAACGTCTGCCGAAAGGATGCTTGCCCCATTTCACACGCCCTCCCATTTTCGTTGCGTTGCGATCTTCTACCACGTCAAAGGACAAGTCAACAGCGCTATCTTGCCTTCTCAGAGAGGTTGACACGGGGTGGGCGGCGATAAGAATGGGTTCGCCTCCACATGGATGGGCGGTTTTCCCGAGGGGTACTTCATCTCGCAGTACGAGGTCAACAAAAGTCCATGTATCCGCTAGATCTTGTTCTCCTTGGCTTTCTGCGACCTTGGCATTGTGTGTACAGATTCGTAGACCTTCCCCAAGGTTGACGTATTGCTGCGCAAGTCGCCGCTTTGAAGGGAGTAGATGTTGGTAGTCGTGAATTGATACAATGTTCTTAGGCTTTGTCGATGGGACTTTGGCAGCTCCGATGCCTCCGCTTGACCTTTGAGACTCATCTACGGAACGACCATGGTGAAGCTCAGGTAAATCCCCACGCCATGCAAGTGGTGGGTTGAAGGTACGCCGGAGTAACCGCATAATCTCCGATGACGTCGATGAACGGGCGGATGAGTCGAAGGAACCATCAGAGTCCGAGTCAGGTCCTTCGACGCTGTCTAGTGTTAAAGCCTTTGTCTTGGGCCCAGGCGATCCGGTGTGCAAGCGGCCAAACCCCTCGAAAACTCTGCTCTGACTCCTGGATGATCGGTCCCCGCTTCTGAGACTTAACGTATCTAACAGAGATTGTGTCTTGTCTTCTTTAGGAGGAAAGAAGCAGATCAAGAGTCCGTTGTCGGCCCACATAGCTCCACAAGCTTTCGGTAGAGGGACGTTGGCATTAGCATTAGTAGCCCCCAGAAGCCCGGAGCCACTCATATCCATGTCGTTGGACTGAGGTCCGTTAAATCTTCCCACCCCATCGTCGTCTTCGTCGCTAGAACTAGCCGCACCGTCATCGGTAAGATCCAGAGTACTGATTCCTTTGTCCTCTGTGAACCAGGCGGTTATCTCCTCCAGGCTCTGCTCACCAAGAAGATATCGAAGAATCGCTTCTAAACAGCTTTTCTGGCGAGATACATAGGTGTTCGTAATGACCTGCACATCCGCAGTAATCTTTGAAACTATATCTTCACTCAACGATGCAGTCTTTTCGAAAGTTAAGACTGGCGGCTTCGCATCGGGATATTTGGTCGGGAACGCAATAAGAGTTTTGATATAGATTGGCACGTTGTCGGGACCCCATGGGCCGGACATTGAGACCGTCACCAAGCGATTATGAACATCGACCTGTCGGTCGTATGAGCAAATTCTTTCCAAAGGAACTTGGGGTTACAGCAGTGCCTAAAAGAGAATCGCCTCACCTCTTCAAATTTCACCTTGCCAAAACTAGCGCCGACGTGAGTGATCTCTTCACCGAGCGAGTCGAATGAATCCCAACCCTTGTCTGCTTGTAGGGTTGGAGACAGTAACGAGGCCAGACTCTGATCCACATCTGATGGGATTGCCTCACGTTTCCCGATCTTAACACCCTTCATCCACGCTATCGGATCAACATCTTTTCGAGCTGCCGCTCTGCTGTACATTCCTGTTCTCGAGCTCATAAGACCGCCAGTATCTCCAAGGCCAGTGCTGGGTATTGGGGCTTTACTCATGCCTACATTCAGTGCCACCCCAATGTCAAGGTCATTATGATTATTTGGAGTCATGAAACCAGCTGTAGATAAGCCCACTCGGCTGCTCCCTGTTGGCTTTGATGGTTCATCTCTGAAACTTCTGTACATTGCATTTTTCCGTGTAAGATTGTATTTCCTGCGGACTTCCATCCCCTTCTCGTAGCCGATACCCTTCAATATCTGCTTATCCATGGTGTGTAGACGCACTTTTTGATCAGCGCCCCAAGAAATAAGTTGGAAGTCTCGGTTGTCAATTCCATCCTCGATGGTACCCCTCGCTCTCCAGAGGAATTCTTTCACTTGGCCCTGGTGACCTTCAAAGCTGCGGACTGGTGGCATCAAATCACCCCGTATAGTATCTTCGTTCAAACGGCGATCATAGAGATGAAGATCGTTATTTCCGCGCTGGGGCATTGCTAACAAACCCCACCCAAACGGGGTGTGGCGTGCACGCCATACTGGGAAAGGCGTACGTATAATCCGTTCTGGATCGTCCGATGAAGTCTTGTAGTCCCAGAACTTGATGGTTTTATCGAGAGAGCAGGTAACAATGCCACTTGGTCTTGTCCTGTTCCAATCCACACCATAGATTTTGGTGTCGTGTGCCTCAATAGAATGCAGAGGATACGCTCCTTTCCTGTCGTCCCAGATCTGAAGAAACTTGTCATGCGAAGATGCCAAAATATGTGAGTCTTGCCTGTTCCACTTTACCTGAGTAGCTCCTGCAAACCAATCGCAGAAAGTCATAGCAGGCCTCGCAGGGTGTCGGAGATCCCAACAATGTACAAAGCTATCGACAGCACAAGTAGCCAAGATATCCGGGTGGTGGGCAGAGAAGTTGATGTCCGTGATTGCTCGTGCATGGGCATGTAAGACATGTTCAATCGAAGCTTGAGAGGTGGTCATTGCTAAATTCCAGACCAGGGCTTTTTGGTTAGAGGTGCTGACGACCCAATAGTCTCTAGCAGCAAATGGCGACCACTGAACATCGGCCACCTCCCATGGCGTATGGTGCGGAAGATGTCGGGGTGGAGCATAAGGCGAGTCAAGGTCGATAATATGAAGACCTTGTCGTCTATAGTGATTACCTTGGATGAGCTATCAGATGCTTCTCAAAAGCCCACAAGGAAGACTTACGAGGCGAGTATGACATCTCGACCGCTTGGAGAGATTGACATAGACCCAACAGGTTTGTGTACTTGAATTGACATATCCTTCTCGAACGTGGTACTGTCTTCGGCAGAAGCGAGGCTCTTCGGCTCATCTTCTTCCGCCATATTGAACACTGTCATGCCGAAGGAGAGGATATGCTCTTATAAAGAATACGCTCGGGTAGCCAAGATAGTACAAACTCGAGACTCCAGATCCAACATAACTGTCAGCTCCGCGAATCTCATCCGATGTTGTCTGTTTCTTACGGCCATACAGCTTCTGCTTAGGCCGATTGCACAGATGGTGCTACATGCTGCTTGAAAGAACTCCCATACGAGAACATTTAAAGGAACGTCCTAAACAAACACAGAAAAAAAATGATCCACCGTGAGGGGACCTCCCGCTTGAGGCATGAGCTTGCATGACTAAGCAAAATAAGCGGACGGGACGACGAGTTTTAATCACGTGCAGGCCATAGCCCTACCGGCTTTAATGTTATTCCCGCTAAACGTCATTATATACCAACCTCGGGGGCTGATTTTCATTTATATTTTCATTTATATTATATGTTTCAGGCTTATCCAATAGAGATTTTAGATAGATATGTAGATTGTAGCCTCATGGCATTTGAATTCAATTTTTGATGAAATTTTTCCAAGTGGCGCTAACCCTAAAGCGGCTAGCTCCCTGAACAGTGTTCGATGTTTGTTCGAAAATACGCGTTTTTAAACCACCAAACATCATACAACAATGACGTCCTTTACAGTAAGTTATAACCTCATTCTGCTGCCTGCCTCCGCCGCTGCCTGCCTCCGCCGCTGCCGCCTCCACCGCCTCCGCCCCTGCTGCCGCTGCCCCTGCTGCCACTGCCCCTGCTGCCGCTGCCGCTGCTGCCTTTACCGCTGCTGTCTCTGCTGTTGCTGCCTTTGCTGTTGCTGCCTTTGCTGTTGCTGCTTGTTTTGCTCACTGTTCTGCTTGTTTTGTTCGCTGTTCTGCTTGTGAGCGTATGCTAACAGTGATATAGTCAATCAACACACTCATGACGCTTCACTCAGTGATGACATCTGATGATGCTCCTCCTCCCCCTCCTCTCTACAACAACAAGGGCAACCTGCTCACTGACAAGGTCATGCTGCCTGATGCAGATGATGAGGAGGAGGAGGAGGGTGACATCATTGTGATGACAAAGAAAGCTCCTGAGCCTCTCACACCTCAGGCCTTCAAGAGAAAGAGCAAGCAAAAGTGAGCTCCTACTGCAGTGATCTCAGGTGTGATGCCTGACTGAGCAAGTTCAGGGTCTCAAGGTGACTCAAAGCATCATCAGCTTGCAAGAGACATACTGAGTGAGCTCAGTATGTCCTTCTCAGCAGGTAGCGGGTGCTCAGACTGTGTGACTCAGTCTCATTTGTGTGTGATTCATGAGAGTCACACTAAATGTGTCAGCTGCACAGCTCAGGATGCACGCTCCTGTGACTGAGTCAGTGCAGGAGTCAGCGCTCTCACTGCAAATCAGATGTAAGTATATCCTCTGTTCAGTTTGTTCAAAATTAACATTCAGCAGGATCATTCACCCCTGTGTGTCACAGGCTGCAGCAACTCAAGCAGCCCTCATTGTGAGGATTCAGCCTCTCATGACAACAAGCACTGTTTGACATCCCTCTTCCTGAACATCCCCGTGAGTTAAACTCTTACTGAATGAGTTCAAATGTTCAGATGCTAACTGATCATAAAAATGAGGACCTAGCAGTGATGCTAAAAGACATGAAGGCAGGCGTCAATCCTGCAGCCCTGTTAAGAACTGTGATGAAGGCAATCATTGAGCTGCATGAAACAGCTCATCACATCATCACAGTATCTCCCACTGACTGTTCAGATGAAGGAGACAGTGAAGTGACAGAAGAAGAAGAAGAGGAAGAGGTGAAAACAGAAAGAAAGAGGGAGAAGAAGACAGCAGTGAAAAAGAAGATGAAAACAGCAGTGAAGAGAAAAGAGGCAGCAGTGAAGGGAAGAGTGAAGGTGATGATGAGGGGGAAAGAGGCAGCAGTGAAGGAGAAGGAGGTGATGACAGTGTGAGGAGAGAAGATAATGACTGATTTAATCTTTGCTGAGAAGTTCCTTGACAGCTGTGATGTGAACAGGGCTGAATAAGTTAAACAGCATTTCTTTGCCCTGCTGATATATGTTTCAGACTGCTGCAATGTGATGTGACTTCATAGTGTGACTTACTAGTAATATTTCACTGTTCAGAACTGTTCAGAGTTGTTTAAACACACATTCACACACCCTCTGAATGAAAAGTTGTTCAATTGATGCATTGCAGTGCTCTTTTCTGATGATCCTTCTACTGCATATCCTGAATCACAGAGGGAGCCTGTGAGAATTTAAATATATGAAAGAGTTTTTCAAACATCAAGCCCTGAATCATTTGAACGCGGGAAATTGTCACATAAGTAAGCTCAAGAGAGTGATCTTTTGTACTGATATTTAGAATCACCTTATCAAGCGTTAAACCCTGTGATTTGTGAACAGTGATAATGTATGCAAGAACAACAGGGAACATCTCTTGACTGTAAGTGACTGAATTGACCTCTCATTCACGCTGAACAGATATAATCAGTATCATTAACTGCTCCTCTGATGTTTGCTGACAAGGCCCGTTTTCAGCATAATTATCTGAAATGAATCAAAGCATGCAAGGCAGACTGATGAGTGAATCATCTTCTGAACATCACATCATATCATACAGTGTGCTCAGAGTCTCATTGATGAGTTCAAACGCAGTCAAAAGATTACTGATAATCATCAGCTGACAGCCTTTGCTTAACAGGAGCTCTGAACATAGCCTTTGAGCATCTTCTTCAGAGCTGTTTTTGGCCGCTAAAGGTTGATGTTTAGCCTCAATTTGAAGCACAGGGCGTTCACACTTCCACAAAGCTGCAAAGTTATAATCACAAACAGCAGCGCGGGTTGAGTAAATCTGAAGACTATTTTCAAACACAGTCTGAATGTTCAGAGGCAAATTATCCTCTACTCTTTGCTGCAGGAACTGACAGTTCTCATCAGTCATTTCACTCAGCTGCAGGCTCTGTAAAAGTGTTCAGAATTGAATGAAGCTGTTGTCCTCACCCTGCTGATGCATAATTTGAGTCAACTGAATGATTTCATTCAACCTTTGATAAAGTTCCTTGGCCGTAGTAAGCTCAATTTTCAAGGCAGGCTGAGTATCATATAAAGGAGAGGCATCAACAGGAGGCAGCTGGTAGAAATCATCACACAGCAAAATATTCATGCCTCTGAATGATTCATCTGAATGATTGAGGAATATTTGTTTCAACCTCACATTGATTTGATACAGTTTCAGCAGGCCAATCATGAATTTCTCATTGATGATAAGGTAATGACATCATTGATACAGCTGTTGCAGGCTCAGCAAGGCTGAATTAAACAGTGATTTGAACAGTTTCTGAACAGGCAGCTGTAGCAGCTGATGCAGCATTTGTCCTTGAATACTGAACGCCGCAACTTCAGTAGGTGCAGCTCACAGGACTGAATCTGACTGCTCATGCTGCTTTATCATATCAAACAGGTAGGTTGATATCATATCAATTAAATATGACTTGTCAGTGCCTGCTGATCTGTCAACATGCATCAAAAGTTGAGCTGATGTAATCTCAGAAAATCTGTCTTGACAGTGATTATACACTTGATTAAAGATCACCTGCTGAGCCTCTGTAAGTGTATCAGGATCATTTCAGGTGCATTTAATGCATTCAGACATCAATTTAACAAGAGTCAAAAAATTCAACTGTTCACTGAACTGTTTGAACAGATGATCATTGAAATGTTAATTATAAGTTAAATCTTCTGATCAATTGCTGAGGTCTCTGACATTGTCATGTGAGTAGCTGTCAGCACCTTCACTTTCATGTTTGATAATCAGTTCAATAAAGAGGTCCTGAGGTTCATGTTCTTCTTTCAGTTCAGATTCATACTGAGTGAGTGTGAAATCCTCATCAGGTTCAGCTTCTTCTTGAGCTTTAATATTCAAGGGGTTCATATTGTGCTGGCTGTGGTGTTTCAATTGATATAAATGATATGCTGCAGTGTAGGTTTGCTCATCAACCTTGTTCAGCATCCACAGTTCAGACGGTTCAGAAAAAGGATGATGAAGCATCATTTTCATTTAACAGTAATTCTCAAATCCTGACCTGTTTGAAGTTGACTTGTACATAGGAAACATATGTAGAACCCTTGCTGATGCTTTAAAGCATCACTGAACAATGTTGTTAAATACATCTCAACTCTGAATAAATTCAAATAAAGTCACATCCTCAAGCTGGTCCTCTGAACAGAGTGTATATGATGAATGCAGCATGTACTTTTCAAGCCAGGACTGTCCTTTTTTCTGAAATTAATCATTTTCAGACTCAGCAAGGGTATCCTGTTCATTCAGTGACTGAAAATTGACAGTAGTGAAATCACAGGTGCAATTCACAAGCTGTAACCTCAGAAGGTGATGAGCTACCTCTTGAGCAGATCAATCATGCTCACCTATCAATTAATTCATAACCCTCATGACCACAGATAAAAAAGGCAGTTTGTTGTGTTTCTGTTTCTTAATTGCATTCATGAACAGCTCCTTGTACAGTTCAGATTTGACTTTCACTTTGCTGATGTATTTTGCAGCGTAGTAAATCACCTCACGTATACTGATACAGGGAGACATATCAGTATTGGCATTTCAACTCAGGGTGAATACTGAAATATGAGCATTCATCATTGTGTCATTCTGAACAGCCAGATATTTGTAGTATTTCAGGTTTTGATCACGGGAGACTGTGGCGACTGTTTGAAACACCTGAGGAAAATGAAAATGACAGTGCTTTTCTTCAACATCCTTTATCTTCCGCAAGCAGTAGCTGTCACTGCATTTGTGATGTTGATAACAATTGAGGCATTCAGTCAAATGAAGCCGGGTGTTCAAATGTTCAATAATAAGCAGACTCACTGAATTCTTGCCTGACAGCAATGTGAAATTGAGGTTCACAGCAGTCACTCAATCACTTCATCATTAAGCAAGGGTTTCATGATTGAGGTTTGTATCTGTACGGACTGCTGACGCCCTGTCAAGTCAAAGAAAGTCATGCACATGACTGCTTTCATGAGCTTGCCACTCATAGCAGTATCAGTGATCCTGAACCTTGAACACCTTGCAGATAATGTGTTTCAGAAACAGCTTAAATCAGCATGTTAAGTACTTCATCACAATGTGAGGGTTGTGAGTTAAATTGTCTGACGCAGCTCTGTATTGCTCATGTTCAGTTCATTCAGAATGTTGTTCAAACCCTGGCATCTGAGCCTGCAGATTGAATCACTGAAGGTCAGCAGCACTGACTGTGATGAACAGATGCAGCACATTTAAATTTAAAATCATGACTTCAAGTTCACAGCCTCTGACAGCTCAAAAGGGTCAGGTTTCACGCAGCTGTTCAGCTGAATGAACAATATGATTGATTAAATCTGCTTTCTCCTCCTGAACTCACTTCTTCAGATCCTGAAATGTGATGTTCTTGTCATTAAGCTTCTTGCAAACATAGCTGAAGTGCTGTTTTGACTGCGTACGCAATAAGTGATTAAAGGCGTAATAGCAGAAATGTGAATGATGAGCAAACTGATCATCTTTGTATTTCAGCAAGTGATGAATTCAATCACTCAGGCTGATAACCTCCCCTCTCTGTTCATAAAAATCACCCCGTCTGTACGGGAATAGCCCTGGAAATGTCATTCAAAAAACAGGTTTTAAATCTCATTCAGAAACAGGGTCATCTGCAACAAATGTCATGAAAAGCATATTGAGACCTACAGGGTGTGTAGCTTGTGTTAACACTCATTAAAGATGTTTCATTTCCATCTGATCAGGAAGTAAATTAAGCATCACAGCAATTTGAGGTGATTGATTTTCATCATCAAGCTCATTCAGATCCACGTTCAGAAGGTCTTGATCATTCAGAATATCATTCAGATTAGAAAAAGAGAGCTCATTCACCTCACACACAGGCAGCTGATCAGTAATAGAGTCATCTTCAGGCAGAGTCAGCAGTTTGTCCTCATCAATTTCTAAATTCTTGTAGTCAGGGTGATTGGCCCGTAAAAACATCAATCAGTCAAAAACAACCTTTCTTTGAACATGCATTGACAAGTTGAACTGCTGTTCAATGCCTCAGTTGAAGTGACCAGAAGGAGGTTTCAACAGCAAAATTTAAGTAAAGTTAATTGTAGTATTAATTTAAATGGCCTGAACAGGTTCTGAACAACTTACATTAAGTTCAGAGGGTAAAAGTGAAAGCTTATCATAAACCTTTGAAGTGTTCTGCATGAATGTCATCACATGTGATTTGTACTTGAACTGCTGCCCTTTTATCTGCCATACTTGAATATGAACATGCAAATGAGCAATAAGGTGCTCTTCAACTTGTGTTAACTCAGACAGATGTTCAGGAACAGAGTCAACATTCAGATGATTATGCTCAGTAAATAATCAGAGTTTCTCACTTCTCTTCTGAGCAATGCAGTGTTTGCAGATCTGTTCAGAATTAAGCTTCATATCAAATCACTTTTCATTGCACTGAACGCATTCATCCTGTCATAGTTGAGCCAGGTTTTGATAGAAATCCCTGATATATCCTCAGTATTCCCCTGAAATAGCAGGATCATGCAAAGATGATGAAGCTGCAGCAGCCGCCTGACTGCAAGAAGGTGTAGAAGGTGTAGACTGACTACTGAATGAAGTCTGAACAGGTTCAGCATTATTCTGAACAGGTGTTTGTAACAGATTATCATGAGCATGATGCATTGTTCTTTGACATTTCTGACAGGTAGTGGTTGCTGCAGCAGGAAAGCCCTGCTGCAATGATTGAAATTGATTGAGTGACCGTGGGCAGTGGCACTGAGGACAAAGCTGTTCAGGCTGTTCAGACTGTCTGACTTGCTCAGGTGATGTTGAAGTCAGGATATCTCCTCAATTCTGCACACACTGTTGAGCCCATGCATTCTTTTCCTTCGCCTCAGCAACATGACGCGTTTGTTTATCTTGCTCAGCTTCCACCTCAAGACGATTAAAGTGAATGTTCAGGCTCAATTCACTGAGCGGCAGTCTTACACAGATTCATTTCGCTGAAGGTGGATGTGAATCATCATCATCTTGAGCTGTCATATGAACACGCCGGCGTGAGCCCTTCTAAAACACAGGTTAGAAAGATTATGAAAAAGGACCCTGAACCTACAGCTCTGCAAGCCGAACAGGTTTTCCAATACCGATAGCCTCCATTATATTCAGCTGCGGGTTGCAAACGCTTACAAGCACTACAGGCAAGGTAGTTCATAGTGAATGCAGTAGTATTGTTGAAGAATTTGCAAGTCATGCCAAGCCCACAAGAAGCCTAGTCTTGAAGAGGAAAAAAAGCACCCTCCGGAACAGAAAAATCTACTCCACTAGCGGCCGAACGCGATTTGGAACCCCTCTGGAGATTTAACATGAGCAAGCTCATGAACAATAGGTAGCTGCGCCTGAAGACCTAAAGATAACTTCTGCGTTAATCAGTTGTTCTCTTGTGATTTACAACTCAAGTGCTGGAGGGCCGCTTCACATGAGGTTGGTGTTTTAGAGGCTGAAGCTATCCGAGCAAAGGTCCCCACTATCGTCGTCTATTACTGAGGCTGTGAAACAAAACAACCCACGCAGTCACAATCACATTCACTCAACGTATACCAGGCAAGCGCATGCTGGACAGCACTTGCCTCTAGACTCAACTAACTGATTGTACTTGCCCAACAGCTCTCAATCCCGTCACCTGAAGTCATTCCTGTTACGTCGTCGCCTTAATCATCAATTATTGCTCGTCCAGCCGGCTCCACAATATATCTTCCGCCTTGCTCCTACATTGATCATTCGAGAAATTAGCCATCACAAAGGACCGCTAGAAGTTTCCAAAGCAGGTTAGCTAGAGAGTCTTATTCAAGCAAGGACGCTGTCACATCGAAGCCCCATAAAGAGACGTCATGGCTTTGCCGAAAAGAATTATCAAGGAGACCGAGCGCCTGATGGCCGAACCGTAGGTCATCATACTGTGCCAGTCGGGCAGTGGATCTAAAAGAACCGTAAGACGGAGCACAGCTGACCAGCGGGCGTGACAGGGTTCCTGGAATCAGCGCAGTCCCACACGAGGACAACCTCAGATACTTCGACGTTATGATACATGGCCCTTCGCAATCGCCCTACGAAGGTCAGTTCCTCCTTTCAACCCCGTTTGTCTCTCAGCTGAAGAGTGGTCATAGGGGGCATCTTCAAGCTCGAGCTCTTCCTTCCCGACGACTACCCTATGACGCCACCAAAGATCAGATTCCTCACGAAGATATATCACCCAAACATTGACAAGCTTGGGCGTATATGCTTGGACGTTTTGAAAAGTATCGCATCACTCTGGCGCGCCGTGGTGACATAGGCTTACGTGTTGCAAGGCAATTGGTCACCCGCTTTACAGATCCGCACAATCCTTCTCTCAATACAAGCTTTACTTGGTGCACCAAATCCTGACGACCCTTTGGCGAATGATGTTGCGCAAAGATGGAAGGAAGACGAGCCCGCGGCAATACAGACGGCGAGGGAGTGGACCCGGACTCATGCCATGACATGAGCGGTTAGCTGCAACAGCGAGGGAACGGGCGTTATCTTATAACGAGTGATGATGGCACAAGGACAAGGTAGACCAATGAATTTCTGTTGATTTTAAATGGCGTGTTCCAAATTTCTAGCCAGGCATCTGAGTCGATGCCTTGCCGTCTAAATTCTACAGGTCATTCTAGGTATGAACCAAGCCGATCACTGTGCACCGTGCCGCCCTTTTCCAGGGATGAGTGTTGCCACATATCGAGTGTCTGTGAAACGTTGACAAACGTTGCGAGTCCTCTAATAAAGCGATATACGACCAGCTGATAGGACTATCCTCGCCGGGAAATCCAGTGCCGTGATTACGTTGGAATGAAGAACGCCATGCTACGTTCTCAAACACTCCGAGACGGCTCATCTGATACCCAACTGCCAATGCTTTGAGATATTAATCTTGATGGGCATTCGGCGAAATGGAGAATCCCGAAGGCGGAGTATATACAGGCGGTGTATGTACAGGACTACAGACCCCAGCAGTCAAGCTTTCCCAAAGACTGAACCCTTGAGTGCCACTTGCCCATGATCCTATGCTGTTACTTAATATTGAGACCATCGATTTTTTACACGTCACGAGTCTCTGAACGAACAAATCCACTGAATGTGTCTTTCAGAAACCAGGAACGAGGATGGTCGAGGAGAGAAGACGCCACACGCAATTGCTTCACACGAGTGGCTGCGTTTTTGTGAGCATGAAATCGGACAACAGACCTCAGGGTACCGCCCAGCTGTTATAATAAACAGCACACTCAAGAACCAGAGCTCTTCATCTACTCTGGTGATGTTGGCTAAAATGGCAGTACCATCTCGGCAATACGTTGATCCACAGCGACCAATTCTTCTGAATTTAGGGCTTCAGATGGATCGATCGCGAAAACATGCGCATTCCGCGTCCAACACCATCCATTACAAAGCTGCGACAGCAATCGTCTGGAACATAGCAAGCAGCCTAATTATTGAAGATCGACTCGTCATGAAGTTGTTTCGACGCGGCGATCAAGGTATGAAAGCGGTAAAGGTACTTTCCGCGATTCGCCCCGATTTCGCTTATAACCTTACTCAAACTAACCATACCTACTGCTGCATAAGAAGCAGAATAGACAGCAGGGTAAGGATGACGATGACGTTGGCGACATCCAGTCATCAACTGTGATCAATCGTCATGACGCTAGCGACATCCCCGCGCGTGAGGTATGAGAGCTGAGTTGAGGATTCTCGCGACATCCACCAAGCTCACCAGCCCTTGCAGAGAAGAGACACGGAAACAAGAGATAGCAGCGAAACCATAAGACCTACCACAGCTGGCGTTAAGAATAGTTCTAACTCGGCCGAGATCTTGACCTCTACACCTTTGGCAGGTCACAAGAAGGGTCACAAGAAAGATCACAAGAAAGGTCACAAGAAAGGTCCCATGGGCGATTCTGTTGAAGATCTCACGGCAGCCCATGAGAAACGGGCCAAGTCTCCGGTGAGTCTCTTCTATCAGCACATGCATTTCTGGAGCCTGCTGGCGGGACGGAAACACGCAACGGAAACAGGCGAGAGCCAGTGCACCGTACATGGGCCCTGCTGACTAACTAGTTAGAAAGTTGTATTCACTTCTATCAATGGCGAAGTTGTGAAGCTCCGGAAAACTGTAACCAATGACCGATCAGCACCAAGGCTGGAATACACGACACCGAATGCAGCAAACTTACCGCTCCGACTCCGAGATACCACAGGAAAGGGAACGAGGAAAGGGGCCGCCAATTGCAATCCCGCCGGGAACGCAGGGGTTGATCAAGATAGCAGCATCAACACTCACACTCGTCTTGACCTTACCGGAGATGGGCGAAAACGAGCACTTCCTCTGAAGCCTTTGAAGATCGGTGGTGAACGACAGCTAAGTAATGCGCATAAACTCTCTCCAAAAATCCTTTCGGGTCAAACGCAGAGGCTGTTCCATAAGAAATCTACGACCTTCGACCAAGTCCAGTCACCAAAGAAAACTTCAGGCGACACCCACAACGAAGTGACAGCAGGAAATGCTGGCAACGATTCCGGTGTAACGCGAAGCAAGGAGACGGTAAGCAAGGAGAATTCGAATCCAGCTCGCAAACTCATGAACTCGCTCCGTTCAAAAAAATCCATGGCCAACTTGAGTAAATCTCCGGTTATGACCATGATGCCGGATAGCTCCGACCTGTTCTTCAGTCCTCCGTCAAAAGATCTCTCTCGCAAGCAGTCTAAAGCCAACGTCAAGGATACTGCCATGGGCATAGTGCCTAGTCCCTTCGATCGTCCCCCTGTTCCTGTCAACCCGGTCTTTCAGCCTACCGATCCTGTCTCCCATCGTACCGCTCCGATTCCTCGTGCTACCAATCCAGCCTATGGTCTTTCAACAACCAACATCGCACGGAAGCCCCCTCAGTCGCTTGGCACAGCTTACAACAGCAATGAAGGACCTCAACATCTCATTGATAGCGTAGCTAATAGCAAAGCGGACTTAACACCACGTGATGGGGACGCCGACTACGATGATGAGTCCAGCGAGGAAGAATACATGAGCCCGGACGCCGCGATGGGAACTTCATCAATGCTGCCTCCAGAACTAGATCAGGAAGAAACCCCAGAGTTTGACGATGATAACAACACAGTGAAGCAGTTGACAAACGTCCATCTCCAGAACGTATATGGAATTGACTCCACTAAAGATTTACTTTCTCCCGAACTTCGGGCTGCCCTTGGCATGGGAAGTACGACAGATTCAGATGGTGATGCTGACCCAGGAATTGAAGATGCAAACGTGACTAGGGTCGAGACAACCAGTGGTCCTTCCACCTCTAGCACCGATGCTACTCGAAAGATGTTGGAGATGTCCATTGCCATTGACGACCTCCATGCCGCTGCTGAAGCTGCAGACGTCAACACTGCAGGCCACCATGATAGATCTCCTGCGACTGCGACTGAAGAGCAGAAGAAGAACTACTCCGCCGGAATGGTGATCCCACCTCTCCTGAGCTGCTTCGACCAATCTTACTAATACAAGTGCGGCCACTTAGGAAGAGATGGCTTGCCTTCGGGGAGGCCCAGAGACTGCAGCACGTCTGGTGCAATTAAAGAAGACCAACTATATCACATACATGGTAATTTTGAACCTACATAATCCTTCAATCGACTTGACCACCTTGCTGATACCAATTCTTAACCTTAGGAGGAGCTCATTCGTACTGGATCAAACCTGGAGGTTCCTGAACTTGAAGACATGGCGCAGTTGCGGCACGTTAATTACGTTGCGTACATTGTAAGTCTCGGTGAAAACCAGCGATAGATGTTCGTTCCTACTGACTTGAATTCTTCCGACTAGGAACTCCTTTTCCGTAAGACGACAGGTACCGAGATTGTTCCTCGTGGCTACGATATACGCAAACATCCCAAGCACCAACGTCACTGGGACTCGAGAAACCTCTGGTGTGATCACCACGGGAGGCACATCTCGCCTACCTGCACGCTTTGTGGTCGTGCTTGCTGTGCTTATATGAAAGCGATGCAGACTCTCAAGGACACAACTCAACCTGACGAGGAGAGGCAGATCGCTGTGCGCTTCCTTCGAGAGCTCATGGCCTGGAAGAGTATTGGGAAAGACACGACCACGTTCATGACCTGCACTGAATGCCGCACAGACGTTTGTCAGGGTTGTGCCAGTATTTGCCCGGTCTTTCCCTGCCATGATACAATTTGCATCGAATGCAATTTGGACCCGTGGAGGCCGTGTAATTGGCATAACGTGATTTGATGGAACGATGAGACTCAAGAAAGAGAGGAGCATCAGGATCTGTCGGATGCAGGACTTCTCAGCATAGCTTTGAGGGCTTCTTCTTACTCATGTTTTCTTCAACACCAAGATACCCAACTTCTGCCTTTGTTTACTGTCCATCTTTTCAAGTTCCATGGCGAAGTTTGCTAGTGAATGGATATCGGATATGGACGAAAGGACGACATGATGACAGCGTTCTTCAGGAGATCAAGTTAGGCATTGTCTGTACTGAGATCCAATCAGCGTAGTTAGGTGCAGCTAGGTAAACCTAACAATGATGAAGCTACTTGCATCTACAGACCCGGGTAGGGTTTGATCAGAGGGTGCCATGTGAAGCTGGTGGCACCAGATAGCGCACCGCGCCACTTGCCTACGGCTGTGGCCCCTTTATGCTTGTGCTACTCGGCCAGGTCCACGTACCTTTCCAACGATGTGGTTGGTTGCGCTTATCGTCGGGCAAGGCTTGAGAGGGTGCCTTCCGCCAGCTCCCAAATCATCGTCGATTCCCAATGCATCTCAGATCTGCCTAGTAGCAATGCATTATTCACTGTATACATAGTAAGGTAGGATGCCCATCCAAGGATCAGCTGAGCGACTGTCTAACCACCAGTTGAAGGGCTGAAAGATGAGGCCGCGAGGCATCCATCCGTTCAAGTCAATCTGATAGGAGCCGAGAAAGCCGAGGCATCCACTAATCCCATTGCGTAAATCTACATGTATCTAATCCTAAGAACAACCTCACTGGTAAGCTTACGACATGACCCCATGCCGCAACTACAACCTTATTGCGGACCTGTACTCCCAACTGCGAACGCCGAAGATGATCCTCTTAGACGTAGCCACTTCCTCCATGTTATTGCTGGAGTAGAGCATAGGTCGTGACTTGTGGGTCCCATGACATGGTGGTTTCTGGTTCTCTCTTGGAGATGGTTTGGAAGGCCAAAGCAAGCCGCGAGAAGCCACAGCCCGAAGTGTCACTGTCCCAAAGTGTCACGGTTGAACGCGGTGAATTATTTGTGTACGCAAAACTACGTATATGATCGCGTCGTGTCACATTTCTTTCGCGCTTTTACTCTTCCATCCTCAATATTGTCCAAGTCTGACTTACAAGCACCAAGCATAATTACGTTAGCACCAAGCGTAACATCAATCCTAAGACGTGTGATCAGAACACATCCCATACTGAGAAGGACGATACTGAAGAGCTCTAAACTATGAAAGTCAACGCAGAATACCATAGTTCTATGGTGCTGGCCGGCTGGGACAAATTCATTGAACTCATCGGCCCCAATGCCGGAGAAGTTGCTGTGGATGGTAGTTCTTTGAACGTGGAGAACGTCGTTGCTGTTGCAAGGTGAGCTGTCAAAGTCATAGTATGAGAAAGTATGCGGTACCTTATTTGGAGTCTTAGGTATGGAGCCCGAGCAGCATTGAGCAACAGAACACGTCAGCACATCGAGAAGAGCGCCGAGTCCCTGGAAGCGAGCCTTGCTCAAGGGGATTGTATCTACGGTCAGTTTCTGTTTGCATCAGTGGTTGGTTAAGTCAAGTACTTAGACTGATATGCAACGGCTGAAGGCGTCAACACTGGTTTTGGCGGCAGCGCAGACACTCGCACGGCCGATCTGGATAACCTCCAGCGTGCGCTGGTACAGGAGCTGCATTGTGGCATTCTGGCGACTACGGCTACTGGTAGGAATTGTCACGATAACAAAATGTTCAACGGAGCCAATGGGGCGTTGAGTACCGCATCATTACTCGCAGAAGCAGCATTATCGAACGAGGATCCCATGGCAGTCACGTCTATGCCGGAAGCTTGGGTCCGAGCTGCCCTTCTCATTCGCAGTAACACACTTGCAGGCGGTCACTCGGGGGTTCGTCCTATCCTGGTCAGCAATTTGGTATCTCTATTGCGGAACAACGCCGTACCGACAATTCCGCTTAGAGGGAGCATCTCAGCTTCGGGAGATCTCAGTCCACTTTCTTACGTCGCGGGCGCCCTGCAAGGTAAACCCAGCATCAATGTCTGGATTGGAGACAGAAGAAATGGCGGCCGCCGTTTAGTCACAGCAGACGCAGCACTTTCGGAGTTGTCAATTTCTCCCTTGGAGATGGGACCAAAAGAGGGCCTGGCCATTGTCAACGGTACTGCGGTATCTGCAGGTGTTGGGGTACTCGCAATGCACGATGCTCACTGTCTTGCCGTCTTGGCTCAGATCCTCACAGCTATGAGCGTCGAAGGTTTGCATGGGACCATCGAGAGCTTCGATCCGTTTTTTGCAGCGGTCCGTCCGCATCCAGGGCAGGTTGAAGCGTCCCACAACATCCACAGCTTTCTCACTGGTTCGTCCTTGCTGCACTCCAAAGAAGACATTACGGAGACCTCCCTTCGACAGGACAGATATTCAGTACGCACCGCGGCGCAGTGGATTGGACCGCAACTGGAAAACCTGCTGTTGGCGCACAAACAAGTGACCATTGAATGCAATTCTACTACCGACAACCCCCTGATTGACACTGCAAGCGGCCGAGTACTGAGCGGCGGCAACTTCCAGGCCATGGCAATCACCTCAGCGATGGAGAAAACCCGTGCTAGTGTGCAGATCATTGGCCGCATGCTCTTTGCACAATGTACGGAGTTGATCAATCCGGCACTCAACAATGGTCTGCCCCCAAACCTAGCAGCTGACGAACCCAGTCAGTCATTCTTGATGAAGAGCGTGGATATGATGATGGCTTCCCTTCAGTCTGAGTTAGGCTTCTTAGCAAATCCTGTGGGGAGCCATGTCCAAACAGCCGAGATGGGAAACCAATCACTAAACTCTCTTGCACTTATATCGGCTCGGTACACTCACGTGGCCCTCGACGTACTATCACAGATGGCCGCAGCACATCTTTTTGCGGCGTGCCAGGCTCTTGACCTACGAGCGATGCACATCCGCTTCCTCGAGAATCTGAAACCAGCTTTTCAAGCTTGTACTTCGGAGACACTCCAAGCCTTGTTCACGACAAAAGATGAAGAGAAGCTGGGGCGTCTTCAAGAGAATCTCTGGTCACATCTGCAAAAGGAGCTAGGCAACACGACGAAGCTAGATTCAGCTCGACGTATGCCACTCGTGATCCAAACTCTGCAGTTGACAATCATGGCTGCATTATCTTCTTCGTCTAACGAGGGGAGCCAGGTCATGTCGGCTTTGCATGACTGGACCTGTCGCTGCTCGGCCTTGACTTTGAAAACTTTCCATGCGAGTCGGGACGAGTACTCTGCCAACCCGGACGCCAAGGCGCTCCTTGGTCCTGCTTCTTGTCGCCTGTACAAATTCGTCCGTGACGAGCTCAAGGTACCTTTCCTTCGAACAAAACATCCCAGATCTCCAGCGGCGAACTGTGTAGCTATCTCCAGCCGTGTGCAGTCAGACTCTGAGGAGAGTGATGCGAATGCTACTGAAACCATCGGTTCCCTGATCACGGCTATTTACACCTCCATTCGGAACGGATCACTCTACATTCCCGTCATGGAATGCCTTGGTGAGGCCCAAGCAGCCGAAGTCTCCAATGGTTTCATAAATGGCTTCTGAGGACCCTCATAAAGCCCACGGGGCATTACAGCACGCGGCTAATATACTACGAATAAGTAGTGTCTCGAGAAACAGTGCGTGGCAATTTTGGGATTCGAGGTATCGATCGCCGAGCAATAGCAAGGTTCAAATTGGGGGAGACGAGATCAGTGGAGCTCGGCATTATCATGTCTCTCTTTGTCTGTTGTTTAAACCTCATATTTTCAACATTGCGAAACATTGTGAAGGGATGTACTCTCCTCTACTCTACTGTTCTTTTTCTATTCAATTCTACTTTATCCTCCAGATGCCTGCTATTGTGTGTGCATGTGTGCACGCAGATGCCACGCTTGATATGTGCCAGCAGCAAGATAGTGCAGAGCTGAGGTTCGCCGGGGAGATGCAGAAGTATAAGGCAGGTAGAGACCTTGCCTTAGGGGGAACTTGACTCGGTGGCGAGGGTGGTTGTAATCATAAGGTACGGAGTAGATCTAACAGAATGCTAGCGGCGGCAGTACCCGCCGCTACTGTACAGCACGCCTGAGCTTCCCCGCGTTTCCCCCAAGCTATCCGAAAGTACCTCACGTCACCATCTGCCCTAGGGTAAAGTAAGACAACACGACGCTTTGTCTACCTAATTAACCTTACGATGGCGGGGGAAGCTGAGACTACATGCGCCGGGGAATGGTATCTCCGGCACACAGCCATCTTTCGAACCCAATCCAACGTTTCACTCCTTCCGCAAGAGCTATCGGTCCAGACACTTACAAGACATGGCAACCACCCGAGGTTCGGAGCTCTTCAAACCAGCGAAAAGAATAACCGGCGGAGGAAGCGATGTATAGTGAGTACGACTTCCTCTATCGTGGAACGCACCTTAACGAGCGTATACAGTACAATGGTCAACTCGGCCGCTGCTGCATCTCCAGTGCAGCCAATTGCAAACCTAGGTCAAGGCTTCTTGTAGATCTTTGATGCCTGGTCATTGCAACGAAGACTGCTAATATACCCCCGAAGCGGTTACAATCCTCCCCAGTTCATGCTCGACGCCGCAAAAGAAGCCTTGAATCGGGTTGACTGCAACCAATACTCACCTACCAAAGTAGGTCAGCGCAATGGTATCATTCGGGCCGCCTAAAGAAACAAGTTTGATGGTTTCAATAGGGCCGCCCACGCCTAAAGAAAGCTCTCGCAAATGCCTACTCTCCGTTCTTCGCTAGGGAAATAAATCCTGAAACGGAAGTCTCTATTACAAGTGGGGCAAATGAAGGGATGCTTTGCGCTCTCATGGCCTTTGTTGAACCAGGGGAGGAAATCATCGTTTTCGAACCTTTCTTCGACCAGTAGGTCGTAATGGGCGCCTTGGTGGGTACATGTCTGAGCTATGGTACTAGGTATCTCCGCAACATACAACTCGTGCACGCAACCGCCAAATTCGTTCCATTGCGCCCACCTGCAAATGGTGCAACGGATAAGGCCTCCGCAGCTGACTGGACTTTGGATGTGGAGAGGTTGGCGGCCGCCATAACACCGAAAACCAAGATGATAGTTAGTTTTGCCATGGTTACGGGCCTACGCATTTTCACTGACAAGTAATAGTTCATCAACTCGCCGTATGTACTTTAGTCCGACCGCCTGGTGTACGGACGAACGATGTGGCAATCCCAAGTTTGAAGACTTCCTTGACAACTCATCAGCCAAAACGATACAAGGGAATCTTTGGAGTTGAGATTACAGAGATCCATACCTCTGCATCACATATTTCTTGAAGTCTTTCAGTTGTTGAGTTGTCGAGGAGGTCCTCGACTTAGTATTGCCACTTCATCCGTCAGTGCGTCTACCGCCCCGGTTACCTCAGACTGATGTATCACTAGTCACAATCCAATCGGAAAAGTCTTCTCGCGCGGCGAACTCCTCGCCATCGGCAATCTTTGCGTGAAGCACTCGATCATGATCCTCTCCGACGAAGTCTACGATCGACTCTACTACGTTCCATTTACACGCATAGCAACTCTCTCCAAGGAGATTGCCGCTCTGACGTTGACTTTTGGCTCGATAGGCAAGGCTTTCTATTGCACCGGGTGGCGCGTGGGCTACGTCATTGGGCCGGACTACTTGATATCGCATGTGTGTACTGCACACACTCGAATCTGTTACGCTGCGCCTGGCCCGCAGCAAGAGGCTGCTGCCGTGGGGTATGAAGAGGGGGATTCGAGGGGCTTTTGGGAGGAGGCGAAGACGGACATGAAGGGAAAGATCGACAGGTTTACCGAGGTGTTGGATGAGTTGGGTTTGCCTGTAAGACTTGTTGAGCGATGGACTATGAGAGTTCTATTCCAAACGAGCTAACGTGCGGGGTCTTGCGAGCAGTATACCGAGCCTGAGGGTGGGTACTTTGTGCTCGTTAACACAAAGAAAATCCGGCTCCCCGAGGACTACGCATTTCCACCTGATGTTAAAAGCAGTCCGCGCGACTTCAAGATGTCATGGTGGCTCGCGCAAGAGCTCGGTGTGGCTGCAATCCCGCCCTCCGGTAGTGCCCCTGGCTTAGGGCTCGTTCCCTAAACGTCTGCTGATTACGTATGGCTGATCCTCGTTCATTAGGCTTCTATAGTCCCGAGAACGCACACCTGGCAGAGAACTATCTGCGGTTTGCTGTGTGCAAGACCGATGATGTGCTGGAATTGGCGAAGACCAGACTGCGAGGCTTGAGAAAGTATTTACCCGGCCGATAGACCGGAAACGACTTGTTTATCAAAAGCCTCCCCGTAATGCCAGACGGGCTACACCATGGATATGGGAATGCCAATATGCTTGGGCGCTTTCGGACCATGTTTCACTCTCCTGACAAATACTCCCAAGCCAAGAGCAGCAACCATGAGAAAGCCAATAGAATATCCTTGACGGGCATTGAAGCCCTGAATGCCGGTCAGCGGTACAAGTTGTCAGTAGCTTTTGAGAAGGCTTGAGACTTCTCTATACGATCCAATGGTGGTATGTGTAGTCATAGAGCAGAGCCAGTTCGGGCCACACTTGCAAATTGACACAGCTGGGATTTTTGGTGATTGGTGACATTGCCACCTGGCTGTGGGCGTAGTCCGGGTTCCGGAAGCAGGATCGTCCCGCCCGGAAGCGGAAGCGTCTCTCGAGCGGCGAGACAGGCACGTGACAGCGGATCAGCAACAAGCAAGGCCGCCTTGGCTGCAACGACTCAGCATGCCGTGCCCATTCAGGACTAGTGCATGTGGATTCTTTGCAATCCTGACTAAGAATTGATAATCGTTGATAATCGTTGATAATCTTTGATAATCTTTGATAATCCAACAGTCAGCTCCAATAGGAATCGGCAGGGCTGAGGAGGCCAAGCTTTATTATGCAGTGCGCCCTCGTTCTTTCTCGCCTGCTGCCTATCACCATCCGAGCACACCAAAAACACAGGCCATCGGCAAACCTTGAACCTTGGCATAACATCTCCGTGCGACACCATGGCATCGTCCCAAACTCACCACATCGTGATCGTGGGTGGTAATTTCTCCGGCATCAGCGTAGCACACTACCTCCTCCGCCACACCATCCCCAAACTCGAAGCTGTAAACAAATCAACAAGCTACAAAGTAACCCTCATCACCCCCTCCACCCACTTCTTCTGGAAAATCGCCGCCCCCCGGGCTGTCGCCAACCCCAACTTCCCCCTCGACAAAATCTTCCTCCCCATCGCCGACGGCTTCAAAGACTACCCCTCCGACCACTACGCCTTCGTCCAAGGCACCGCAACCAGCCTCTCCGCCGACCAACACACCATAACCGTCACCCTCGACTCCTCCACCGAGAAGACAACAACCCTCCCCTACTCCACCCTCGTCATCGCCACCGGCGCCAAGTCCACCTCCCCACTATGGGCCTTCCACGGCGCCCACTCCCTCACAGCCTCCATCCTCGAAAAATACCGCCAAGCCCTCCCCCAAGCCAAATCGATCCTCATCGCCGGCGGTGGCGCCGCCGGCGTCGAAACAGCCGGCGAGATCGGCTCTTGCTACCCCTCCGCGCGCAAAACCATCCTCTCCGGCTCCACACGCTTACTCCCGCGCCTCCGCCCCGCCATCGGTAAGGACGCAGAACAGCAGCTCCAACACCTCGGGTTCGAAGTCGTGCACGACAACGTGAAAGTCGTGTCCAGCCAGCCGGACAGCACGGAGGCGTATCAACCGACCACGCTCGCGCTTAGCGACGGCACGATGAGAGCGGTGGACGTCTACATCGACGCCACGGGCGCGACGCCGAACACGGAGTTCTTGCCGCAGAGCTGGCTCAACGAGCGCGGGTACGTCGGGACGGATACGGCGACGCTGCGCGCGACGGCGGCGCCGGCGGGGGTGTATGCGATCGGCGACGTGGCGTCGTATACGCGCGGCAGCATCTTCGACGTCAACGACGCCGTGGCGCCGCTGTGTTCCTCTGTCCTTGTCGACCTCACCGACAACACCACCACCACCACCACCACCGCCACACCCTCCTCGCCCGCCTCCACAACAGGCATCGACGCGCAGAACCGCACCCGCTCCGTCTACTCGTCTCTCTGGCCCGGGTTCGCGACGAAATCCCACGACGCGCACGGCCAGCAGCGGTTCTACAAGCAGAATCAGGCGGAGATGCAGGTGGTGCCGATTGGGCCCAAGGGCGGGGTGGGGGTCGTGTTTGGGTGGAAGGTGCCGAGTTGGTTCGTGTGGGGGGTGAAGAGTCGGACGTTTATGGTGGAGAAGGCGGGGGATGTGGTGGTGGGGGGGGCTTATCGGAAGGCTTGAGATGGTGACGGGGGGGGAAGGGATGGATGAAAAAAAAGAGGGGGGGAGGAGGGGGGGACAAAAGGCGGGGGAAGAGGGGGAATGGGAGATTGTAGGGTGGGGATACCGCCGGGGATTGATACCACTTCGATATTTTCTCTCTACATTTTTAATTATTAATACACATCCAGTCGGTTGTGACAAGTCCCCCCCCCTCACTCCGAATTCTGCCACCCAAACTCCGTGTTCTGGTCCCGGACCGGGGGAAATGTCTTCGTCCAGACCGCGCCTCTGGTTCATGGGATCGGATGCAATGAAAACGCCCACTCTGTTTCTGCGGCTGTTTGCGTCTCCGCATCCGGAGGGTGGGTGTGCATGGGACGCGGCGGCATGGCGTGGACTGAGTAGGTGAGGACGGAGCTGCGAGAATAGAATAAGGTTGGAGTGGAGTGGAGTGGCGCTGTGGTGGTGTTGGGGGGGGGCTTGCTATGTTTTGTGCGTCGGTGTAGCGTTGTGCAATGTGCCTCTGACCGGGGCCGGGGAGATGGAGTGTTGGCACTGTGGGCGGTCTTGCCTCGAAAGGGGGTTCGCGATCTTGGGGATGGGAGTGTGCGTGTTCGCGTGTCGTTTCCAAGTGATATAATCGGTTTCTTCGAGTATCAAGCTCGCCTACGGGCTTGGATGAAGATCTCCTCTTCGTGCTGTTCGTTGATGTTCGTTGATAGAACCTGCTGTGTGAAGCTTTTCTTTCATGGATCAATGGGGCCATCTGTGTGGTCATTTGTGTTTAGGATGATTCGATTGATCAGGCAGATATTTGCCGGACGGGAATGTAATAGATAGCATCCTTGCCCACTACGGTCATGTTGCACGCTTGTTCGGACTCAGGGTATTGCAAACATAACATTGTAATGCTTACTGACGCTCCCCACCCCTCACATCTTCTTACCCCAAGGCCTAGCTACGCAATAACAAAACGGCAACGGCCACCCCAAAGCCTTCCACTCCTCATCGATCGTCCCCGCCGGCGGCGGCTCCGTCATCTTATACGCCTCATCCACGATCCCCGCAATCCGCGGCCGACTTCGCAGCCCGGTCTGCAGCAACAAGCCGCCCCGATACACGCCTGTCCACATGTGATGATCCACCACAAAGACGGTGTCGCCGAACGTCGGTTGGGACTTGAACGTCATCCACGCCGGCGTCCGTCCGGCAGGGAGACAGACGCATCGCTGCTGCGCACCTATAACAGAATAGTTGACCTCAGTCTCCCTGCCAGAGGCGGACTCCTCCGTGACGTCTTGGGGCGTCATTTCCAGATGCAGGAGGATGCGACCGCCGACTCGGTGCCACACTGTTGCGTACTGCACCGGACGTTAGCCCTCGCACCCTCACGGGTGAGGAAATCATCTCTTATCCATCTCACCTACCACATAGACGACTCCTTTTTCATCCTTCGTCATGATACCGAGTGGGAGCACCGTACCATTCTTCGGAGACACATGCCTCTTTACGCGCCTCCACAATCCCAACATTTGGGTTGGTCCGCCCAGGATGATGTGCGCTTTGCCGGCCGTGTCCAGCCATTCGAATACGTCCAACGCAAGAGTAGTTACGGGCTTCGAGATATCCGCATCCCCAAGGAAAACTATGAACCTAGTGTCATTGTCTGAAAGCTCCGTCGTCGGCACAACTTGGATGTGGTTAATTCGAAGCTTCTCGGGAGAGAAGAGAAACATTGTTAGCTGTTGATGATGATAGAATGGTGGGAGATTGGTACTTGAGCTTCATGCTTCTCATGACAAGAGCGAAGGGATTTTTATTTCACGGCTTCAGACACTGTGGTGGCCCTTGTTCTCCATAATCTCCCTCTATGTCTGCATGCGGCGATGATGCTCCTTTGGAGACAATGAAACTTAGGCATAGGTGCAGAGACCATTGGTGAAGAGCTGGGAGCGGAGGATAAGGCGTAGAAAAGGATAATAGCACCCCACTAGGCAATTTGATCGCCAGAAAGCGCAAGGAGAAGTTCAAAGATATATCAACAATTGGAGGAACTCATTGGCATGGCTGTACAGGTACGTCAAGCCGCAACTTGCTGGGACGATTTAGGACGCGAATGAGGAAGACCTGATACAACCCTTTGCGACACTGACTTCGGCGAGCCATAAAACCATTTGATCCCAGTTTTCTATGCCCTTTGTTAGGTAGCCGGGTGGTCGGTGTTACACAGGAATGGGCATTAAGGTGAATTTCTGTATCCCTGTCATGTTTCAGTAAAACAAACAGTTGTGGCAGAAGCGTCTGCATAGGCCATCATCGCCCTGCTGACTCTCAAGCGGTGAAATGCAGGTATGACTTCGCCTGCGACTGAGGGGCCTGTTGTCAGGAATGTTGAGGCGTGATACTTTGTGCGACGGGAGATATGCGTTGTTGATCAAAGAAACTGCATTAAAGTCCATGTCTGCCCAGTCCCACTTCTATCAAAGGCTCCTAGGCACTATTAAGTCGCCATCAAACCTTGCATCCACCTCCACATAAGCAACAAGATCGCCGAGACATCCTTTAAGGACTGGATGCGCACACCCTTCTCTCCTCTTAAGCTCTTGGCGCTTCAATCGAAATTGGGACCAACGGATTCCAGGCAGTCATCGGCAGCGTCTACCCCAAAGTCGAGGCGGAGAGTATTGCAGGCGGTCCAAGCAAAGGAGATCATGGTATACTGGACCAGCTGGTCTACTGGTGGATGACGTCTTCTAGCACCATGGAGGCTCTCCTTCGTGTCGTAGTCTGCACTGGTAATACTAAGCGACTCCCTTGACGATTGCCGTTCTGACCTAGGCTTGGCTGATTCCTCAATACTCCGAGTCCATCCTGGAGATATTTGTTGATAATGGCATAGATGCACAGGCAACTTAGCCAGAGACCGTTATATTACAAGACTGAGACACCTGAATGCACACAGCGGGTGGGATGCACCGTGACTAGCTTTGGCTTCCGTTGGGACCTCCTTTCTTCTCCGCAAGGCCGCTCCGCAATATTTCAAGACCCTGACCTTAAGTCTGGGGGTTCAGGTGAGAATCGTCCCAACCTGGTAGTTTGAGTATTGTGATCCTCAAAATATACTTGACCAGTGTCGGTAGATCTTATCTCCCAGCCTGTTGGTAGGGGTGGCAAGGATTTTACAGCCGTGCGTGATACTGTAGTCGTTACTGCGTTTTTCGACATCTGTGATCTCGGCTTTGGAAATATGAAGGCTTCCTGGTTCAATGGAAAAGCCACCGTCGTACTTCCAGTAACTCTATGGCGGTAGTATATACGGTCGTCCGACGTCGCTTTTCGTTCCCAGCCCTCGATATGCAAGCGATAGTTGATCCATTCCTGGAACTGCATTCTAGGATATTTATATGTGGCAGCTTTCGGGACTTCTGCACGGGTTACGAGTAGATCCAGTGTGAGCTTGCTTAAAGGACTACCTCCTTCGAGTTCCCGAGTAATCATTACTTGGAGTTCCGTGCGTCAGCCTCCGTTAACGAAGATGAGTTTCTGTGGGGGGAATACCATCTTCACCTATCTTCAGTTCAATCACATCTTCAATGCGGAGAGAAATAGATCCTAGAAAACCTTTGTCACCGACTTCCGATTTTTCCCGATAGCTCTGATCAATCACTTTGATATGAAGAACGCTGTCTTTGGTAATATTGCTAGCGACATTAGTTAGCCAAGCCATTGTTCCGCGCCAGCTGATCTTAAGATAGCACAATCATACAAATCAAAGCCTTCACCCCAGCGGGGATTTTGAGATCTTGGAATCGCTGCTGTATGTCTGCTTTTTTGATCATCAATCTTAATGACCGCGAGTGGATCAGGCGACCCTAGCGGGGGGTTTGGTATTAGCAAGCGATCGGAATGGAATAGCTCTATGTAGATGTTAACTTACTGAAGAAGTCTCGTTTGGTCAAATGTTTAGCTGCTATAGCCGTTACTCGAAGAGTCGCCCTTTCGGTTCTGAACCCATGCCTCGCGGTAGGTTCACCATCACGTGCGGCTATCTCTCTTCCGTCCGCTAGGACGAGACGATGCCTGACATCTTCTAGATGTTTCATACTTTCAAGTACTCTTGAATCCAGCCCAGGGTGGGATCTGTACCAGGCTCGACAGTTGCTGACAGTTTCTTGTATCTTGGTCCATCTGCTGGACTCGGCATTGATCCTTTTCGCTCGGGCTGGCATCTGAAGCCTCCACCATTCTCTGATACTTGGTGGCGATAATGAGCAATCGTGTTGCTTAATTACGTGATCGTGCATTGTCCATGACGCGGCGGCGCGAATGCTTTGCTTCAGCTCCGAATCCTTAAGCTCAAAAACAAATCCCTGGATTGATTTGAGCATGCTGCAGCACGAATGTCGTAGATTTCGTAATTTCGCAAGAGGACAACCCTCAAACTCTGGCGAGTCATCCACCACAACAAGGTCAGCCATAGCAACCAAGTGATCCAGATTACTGAGCTTTGAGGGACCATGGCTGCTCTCTAAGATGACGAACTTTGATGCTGCCAGCAGGACGAGTTCCAAGGCCTCTTGATATTCGTTCGAGATGTTTTTCGGCATTTTAGCAGTGTACCTGCCCCATTTCTCCTGCGCTTGGCTAATTTGAGGGATGCAGACTCCAGCAGCATTGAAAGCGAGGCTTGTAAAACAACCGGCAGATGTCATAGGATCGCGCGTCGCCATCGCTCCGAGAGGTGAGGTATACTGACTACCTTCGCTCCTAGTATGGTCCAATTTCCATGTCCAGGGAGTATCGTTTGATCTGGATTGGTTGACCAGAGCAACTGTTCTTCATATTGAGCCACCCTCGCCCCCAGGCGGTTGGATCTCTCAACCATCCGCTGAAACTTTTGCTCTTTGGCTTTCGTCGCAATGTTGACTAGCCTATGAATGATTTCGATAAACTCGCTGCGATCGATCTTTCCGTCATGGTTCTTGTCTCCTGACCCGACAATTTCACGAAGCTTCTGATCGCCACATGAGAACTCAGTCTTGCTTATTGCTGATCTGCAATGAGATTCCACTTCCGCCCTGTAGAGGTACCCGCGGTCCATCCAATCCGCTTGTTGGTAGACGCGCTTGATGGGAACTAACATGGTGTTAGAATCATCATTTCCCGAAAATTCCAAGTTGAGCAGTCTCGATAATAGGTTCTGCACGTAATTTGGGTCGGGCCCGTTCAGAGGTCGCCAAGTGCTATCTTTACTCCTGTGTGAGCCAGCACTTGGGCAACGTTCTCCGCTTAGCAGTTCCTGCTGGGAAAGCTCGTCAGGGGTGCCCCAGTCTTCGTACCAGCCGCCTGGCGTCTCTCCACGTATGGTGGCTGTATCACCGGCGACAAGCTTTGGTGCTTGGTTTCCTGGTCTCCCACTCTCGTCAAGGCCGTCCAACTGATCTTGGCTTTTGATCCCTTCAGCAGTTTCTCCAATGACAACTTCCTCTATCCAGCGCTTGATATAGCTCTGATGTGGAGGTATTGACAATGGGTCGATTCCGAAGCCCTCCAAGTCGGCCGTAATGTCTCGCCAGAAATCCTCATCGTTGTTGTCGATGTCCCCTACAGTGGCGCGCGAAAATGCTGAAATGGGACTCCTGCCCGTTTGGTGATCCCATCGAATGCCGTTGAGCGCCCTCAGGATTTTTGCATCGGATGAAGCGCTATACAGTCAGCATGTGTTATCAAGTAAACGGAGTTGACCAAAAAGCACAGGACCAAAACCGTTGGTTCTAGGCTGAGCTATGCAATAAGATATTCTCCGCAATGAGTTTCATAGAACTTACTTAGTTATTGTTATGTTGAATAACGAGAGTAGTGTAGTGTTCCTCATCAGTTTATCTCTAATAGGTAGTATGCCTTTAAATGCCCATCCAATGCGGTCAATTGTATGCTTATGTTGTGATCCAAGGCTTTTGTGCGTTTCCAACAGCTTCTCCAGTTCCTCCAAGTTCTCTTTACATATCTCGGCGTGAAGTTCAAGGTCTTTCCTCTGTGCTGTGGAGAGTTGATCATTCTCGGTCCAATAGTCCTCAATTGCCTTGAGTACAATGTGCATCGATCTTACATCCTTCGAAACTTCGTTGAATTCGGCCAAGGATGCTTTGCATTTTGAATAGACCTAGCAAGGTTAGCGCATGCATTTCGTCAAGCGTCATGCTGCATCGTAGTGTATGGATTGGTCACCAGCAGCTGAGCTGCTCCGCTATGCAATATAACTCTTTCCTTCATGGGCTGCAGATAGAAAGTCGCACGTACCTTCCAAGCCAACTGGCCGACATTAAGGAAGTCCAGAACACTGAAGCCGACACTCATTGTAGAAGCCGAAGCTCAGCTTCCAGTGAGCTCCAGTGTGAGTGCAGAGCAGAAGCGACTCGGATGATGCTTTAAGATGGGGACTGGCCTTGGGCGTTATTTTATTAGTCTAGTAGATAGTAGAGGCACGATGCCTCAAAACCTACGTATGAGGGAGCCTATGTACAATACGAAAGCTGAGAGTAGAACATTTCGTAACCTGTAATGATGTTCGAAGGGGCTCCCAGGCCAGGCAAGCCCGATGATGGCTGCCCTGGCGGACGATACGTTGGACATGTCTCGCCACATGTCTTACTACTAAGTAGGGTCTTTAGCGGTCAGACAATGCGGTGAGGTGTTCGACTCGATTTTCACCCATGCAAACATCTTGACATTCCCCCGGTCTTTCAGCTTCAGACTCGATCAGTTCAACTGAACAGCCCGCATTGTGCCCTCGTTCGCAACAGCTACCACATTGTTACAGCCCACGTGTGCAAGACAGCGTGTCATGTCAATAGCGATGTGGTGAACCACCAGGTTCACCCCTTCGAGAAAACTATTGGAGATGAACTGCAGACTCCTTTGTGAGCGTTGCAGGCTAATTTCTTGCCGTTCTATAATCGGACACAACATCTAGATGTGAGCACAAAGGTAGAACACGTACTTTCCAACTTGCTTAAAAAGTGGTTTGGCCGTGCAAACAGTTTCGAATGGCCTGATCAGGGAAGGTTGGCGCCGGGAAGCCGACAGCTGCTGTAATCCGCGCTTAAACAGCGGTCAGGGGGTTCTGAAAGTGGCAAGTTGTATAAGTCTCGACGGACTACGTCTCCCAAAGCGACACGTTCTAGTGGCAAGTTGTAAAGCCCTTTTGGTATACGATTACCATCTCTTCTTCATCCAGATGATAACCACCCAACGCGACGTGCTAACTTATGCAGTTAACCTCATATAACAAACCGACCAATCAATGTATGCTGCCCTCCCCGATCTTCAGCCCCTTTGCCCTCTCAAGCCACACCCCCAAGTCCGCTCCCTCCCTCCTTGCAATCTCCTTAACCCGCTCCTGCCTGATCTCCAAACTCCCCCCAACGAAACCAGGTTGATGCACCCTGCCCACAAGCCCTACATTCCTCGTACTCGGAATCCTCAGCATCTCCTTCTCGACTTCAAACCCGCACTCGCGCATCAGCTGGACCACCCAATCGCACAGACTCGCGTACGCCGACGGCTGTTTCGAGCGTGCTTTCTGGCTCAGCGCCTTTAGGTCGCCTCGCTCCGGCCCGGTGGGCGTCGGAGGCTCTTCGGAGAATGGAGATGTTACGGGCGAGCTAGCGCTTGCGACAGTAATGGCGACGGACTTGGCTTTGCTGATGTTGGCAGAAAAGTACGAGGGTGCGGAGGCGTCGGCGGAGTAGCTGTTGAAGGAGCTAGGGGCGCGGAAGCGTGAACCAGAGAGGTTGTGGGAGCAGCAGGGGATGGCGAGGAATGGCGATTGGGAGAGAGAGGCTAGGAGAGGCGTCCATGGTGTAAGTTCGTCGGCGTGATTGGAGATGATGAAGGTGCCTTGGGAAAAGATGCCGGTGTGGTGATCGAAGGCTATGGGTGAGGGTGGACGAGAAAGCGAAAAGCTGGCGAGAGTGCGAGAGAGCCTGCTGGGGTTGGTATTGGGGGTATTGGGTGGGGACTGGAGATCCAGTAAAGGCTGTGGGACAAGTACTAGCTCTTTCAGGTGGTCTTGCACTGTGATGGAGAACGTCGACCATGTCTTGCGGCGGCGAGCGTCGAAGCCCCAGCCTTTATAACCTTCGCGAAGTAGTACATCAACAAGGACACCATTCCCACAGCCGATGTCGACGAAACCAGGGAACCAGTCTTTGCCGTCTTCACCCCCCCTTTTCTCTCTGTCTTGTCCGTGGCCCGCACCCTTGTACATATCTTTCCACAGCTCTACCAGGAAAGCAGCGATACCAAGATCCTCGAAAACGTGCTTACTCGGTTCCGTCTTTTCGACCCAATTATCACATAGCCTCTTCGCATGTTTTCGCTTTAGCTCTGTATACGTGTTCTGCACCCTCTGCTGCGATATTATCTGGTCGTGGTGGACCCGCTTCGTATAGCCTGCTAGGGCGCCTTGGCCATGTTTGTAGAGTATCGAAAGCAGGTGGTGTGCTGTGCGAAGCAGGCGGGCGGATAGAGGGACAGTCTGGGAGGGAAAGAGACGGTAGTGAAGGGATATTATGGCGGTAGCCTTTTGCAGGGGCGAAGATGCAGAGGAAGTGTCGGTGTCTGGAGGCCGCCATGAGTAGAGATAGGCGACAGACTGGACGGCAGGATGATACCATGGCAGTTCGTCAAGCTGGTCCGCGTGGGGTACGTAGACGACCAGTCTCTGATCCAGGTGTCGAGTACTGGTAGAATGGAAGATGTAGCATGTCTGCGCAATTGGTTTGTCTAACTGAGGATTTCGTGGGATCATGAGACGGACGATGGTCCTTGCCACCTGATAGCCAGCAGGGGCTTCGACCTGATCGCTATACCGCCGAAGCAAAGCGTCTGTCTCCGCCTTTGTGACTTGAACGTTGGTGAGCTCGCCATTGTGGCTGTCGAAAAGAATGTCTGCGCGAAACAAGTGATTCGAGTTGATGTTTGGGTTTCGGATGAGATTGAGAGAGACGTGTTCAAATATGTCAGGAGAGAAGTCGCAGGAGTGTTCTAAGATGGGCAGCCAGCTGTCGTCGGGCAATGGATAGATTGGCGACTTGCCCAGCCCGGTGAGGTCCTCGGGGTGGAATGGGGCCATCGTCGAATAGAGTGCGAGTGTGGGCCATAACGATCTGAGATCGGCCAGGGGTGACTGCCATACATAGCGCTAAACCCTAAGCTCGTGGCGAGGCAGCGAGGGTCCGGGCGATTTGCGTTCGCATCCATTGCCACGCTTGATATCCTTGGGCTGCCACGCCTCGTTCGTCGCACCGGGAGTGATACACTTGAAAACAACAAGTGGATGAACAGGGACCATTTCGAAGAATCAAGTATATTAGATGACGTTGGATTCTACAATTCGCACCACTAGCATTTCTGCATGTCACTTTGCGGCGTCCAAGCCAAGAGATCCTACTCACGGACTGCCTGTTATTCGGGCCCACATCTGTATGATTATTGCTGCGGCTTGTGCGACGCTATGCACAGTACTGCGCTTTTCAACGTGAAGCCGGGTCTATCGTGCTGCTGGGGAAAACTACCGCCAACCTCCTTATGTGCAGCGATGCCTACCCACGACTGTTACATCCCATCCAGCAACTACAACACAACCTACTCAAGATACCCCGGACTCTCAACAAAAGCCTCAAAAACTTCACATCATGCCCAAAACAAACCCTCGCCCCCCTTCTCTTAACCAGATCCATAACAAACTGCCCACTCCTCTGCCAAGCACTAAAATCCTTCATCAGAGCCGTCTGCGGCCTCCCATCATGATAATTCTCCTTGACATGGAAAAATCCGACGTGAAAATCACCGTCCCCTCCTTCTCCAACCCCAACTCAATAGTCATCAACCCCACCGTATGTCCTTCACACTTGTGCAGCGTGATGCCCGCCCAGATATCGAAGCTGCGTTCGCTGAACGTCTCCCACTTCAACTTGCTGACGTACAGGTAGTCGGACAGGTAGAGACCGGTATCAATGCGGGTAGGGGCCGCCCAGAAGGCGTTTTTCAGCTCGTCTCGTGCACCCAGATGTCGACGTCGGAGCCGAAGGAAATGTTTGAGCCCCCCGGCATGATCGAGGTGCAAGTGACTGACCACGACGGCTTTGATGTCTTTGATGTCGTTGTCCGTGGCTTTTATAGCCGCAGGAAGGGAGTTCATCTCTTTATCCCATCTGCGCGGCGTGCATTCGAGCGATTGCGCGCCCCAAGACGTAATCACATCTCCGAAGAGCCCGTATCGTAAGGAAGCAGTCCTTCTGTTGGACGGTAGATCAAGACCGCGATCATGGGACAGTCGCGGCGGTCGTGGGGTTGCGGCAGGAGGTGCATGGGGAAATATTGGCGCCAGTGATCATTTTCCCCGCGTCTGTGTCAAGGTGTCCGAGATCTTGGAGCTGGGAAAGTGAGCAAGAACGATCTGGGGAAGGAGCAATGCGACGTGGCGTCCGCAGGCATCAACAGAATTACCCAAACTTTCACCCCCGGGGGCATTGCCGTGGGTACAGAAGGCGTGGACGCGTCGACAAATGAGCGATGCATTTGATCCTGCTTCTGCTCCTGCAGCTTGCTTAGAGAGGAAGAGTAGAGGCAAGGTCTGCGACCGTTGTGGCATGTAGAACTTATCCCCCCGACCATTCGATAAACCAAGCGCGAACCGTGGCATCCATCTACCTCACAACTAGCGGCGTCTAACAGAGTATCCGCTCTGCGAGCTTCCCATCTAGCACCCGTCCACGCCGCCCCGACCACAAACCCAATTGACAAGCCTAAAGCCTCGATCCCGACCATTTACGACCTCTCCTCACCTCCACCGTCTCCAAGCCAATCAACCGATCCACAACGCCCTCTCCTTCTCCCTCATCCCGCTCCGTCCACTCCCCCCAACCCGCAATGTGGGCCCCACCCAAACCCCCCGCCCCCACTCCCCTCTGGTCCCCCCCCTCCGCCACCTCCCCCCTCTTCGACCAAAACCTCATCTCCCCCGCCGTCGCGTCCGCCCTCCCCTCCTCCTACACCATCCGCCCGCTGCAGCGGTCCGACTACCACGCGGGCTTCCTGGACGTGCTGCGCGTGCTGACGACCGTGGGGGATATATCCGAGAAGGCGTGGAATGAGCGGTACGATTGGATGAGCGGGAGGGGGGACGAGTATTTCTTGCTGTGTATTTGTGATGGGGAGGGGATGGTGGTGGGGACGGGGGCGCTGGTTGTGGAGAGGAAGTTGTGAGTTTGATGTGCTTTTCTTGAGGTACGATTGAGGTGAAGTCTTCACTGACAATACGCCGTTTACAGCATCCACAACCTCGGTCTCGTCGGCCACATCGAAGACATCGCCGTTCTCAAAAATCAACAGGGCAAGAAGCTAGGCTTACGGATAATTCAAGCTCTCGACTACGTGGCTGAGAAGATCGGATGCTACAAGGTCCAACCCCCTCTGCTTCTCTTCCCTACTCCTCTCTTCTTCCCTACTCCTTTCTTTTGTCCTCTCCTATCCTCCCCTCCCCTTCTCCTCCCTCTTCCCCGATTGCCCAAACCCACCGCTAACGACCCACCCCTTCCCCAACAGACCATCCTCGACTGCTCCGAAACCAACGAAGGCTTCTACGTCAAATGCGGCTACAAGCGCGCCGGCCTAGAAATGGCACACTACTACGAGTCGTCGTCCAAGAGCACGTAGACGGCCCATGTCTCTCCGATGCCTATCTTGCGCGAGCCGAAAGAAAGGTGGGCGGCTGTTGCTTGCGTGGGTTGTGGGGCTGATGGTTGCTTTGTGTTGGTGGGGATGATAGATGAGCGGGCGGAATGAAAATTGCTGCGGGATAGCTACGTGGCATGGATGAGGTGCTATGTGCTATCTTCCTTGGCTTGAGATGTTGCTTTCCGATAGGCAGCTGATGGCGGTGGTATGCCTTTGCTGGAGGCAATGTCCGCCCAATCTGCGGATTAGACGTCATGTGCCCTGTGCTACTTGCTCTCGACATCCAAGTCGTCATTGGATAGAGAATAGACTACATGCACCTTACCAGTCTTCTTGAGTCCCGTGTGATCCACTAGCAACATCAAATAGTGATTGTATCTAGGGTTGCATAGCTACCGAAGCGTGAGAGTGATCTCGCAGCGATGTAGAGAGGGACATGTCTAGCGTATAGTACGCACGGTGTGACGAAAGCAAAAAACGCTCGATGTGGGGGAATCCAACGCCATGCTTTGCCAGGACCAAACAGCGAGATACCTATGCTGACTTTTTGTTCGTTTGGTCTTACAAATCTCTCGACCCGCGCCCGTCCTGTATGCCGACAGCACGCCAAGAGAGACATAACATATATGCAGAGAAGAGAAACTCATGAGATGCCGAAGTCCGTTAAAAGAGTGGATGCGCATGTTGAATGGAGGGTCGATGGGGGGTCATGTGACCGGCTCAAAAAGTCGTTTAGTAGAAGTTTCCCTTCGGAAGCGCGCAGAAGATTCCCACGGAGATGGCGGTGAGAATGAAGGAACCGGCGATTGATTGAAGGAAAATGGTATCTTGGATTTGGCGTAGGGCTGGCTCCTGAATCCACACTTCGCGGTCGAAAATCTTGCGGATGATGTTGCGCTTCTCGTACTTGACGATCCATGGTTCGTCTTCGTAGCTGTTATTACTACCGATGCTGTCGAAAGAGTCCTTCTTCATCTCGTAGATGGAAGAATTGTCGTCGTCCTCAGCAAAGAGTTCCCATGGTCGAAGGTGGCGATGGTGCATACCATGTAGAACCTATGATGTGACTTTAGTTGTTGCAGGGATAAGGTCGCATCGGATTACACTTACGACACACATGCCCTTCCAAGCAGCAATCAATGTGGATATGCCAATGAGGAAACCAATGGCAGATATGACCCTCCAGCCGCGACCGGCACTGCTCAAAGTGATCAAGATTGCAGTGATGAGACCGCCAAGGATACCCGCAATGCCCAGCCCGCGAGCGAAAACGACACGAGGTCGGTTACCATTGCAAATAGTCCAGCGAATGAAGTTAGGGTGGGCTTGATGCCGGAGTGACCATTCTACCGTGTGCACAACTTGACGAAATGCAGATGGGTGAGTGGTATTGGCAAGTGCATGAAGTAGACCAGAGCGTTCTTTCGAGGAGAGATTGAGCTGGCGGGGAGCACCATCTGCGACGTAGGCTGCAATGATACGAGAAATCTCCTCACGGAACGGCTGAATGGTAACTGTCCATCCTGGTTAGTAAACATCTTTCAAGGGAGATAGAGCTGCTCACATGGTTGCCATTTGACATCAGCTCCTTCGAATGCACTAGCAGTCGTGTTCATGAAAGATTTCTTCGAGCTCTTCAAGGTAGACCCGTCATCGCTCCATCCGTACTCTGACTGTGGCCTAGCAGAATCGTCTTTTCCAGTCTCCCCAAGGGGGGTTCTAGGAGGAGTATTGAACGGGTTGCCACCGAACTCGTTGACCGTAACCTTGGGAGGCGCAAAGTCGGTACCTTTGAACACCGCTGCAGTCTCAGGGCTGATGTTCTTCTTGACCATTATCTGGGGCTCCGCTTCTGCTTGTTCGGCTGTCCATTCTGGAGCCAGAGTACGCTGGCCTTGGGGCAACTCGGAAAAGCGCTTGGAGTAATCACGGAACCAGAGGAAGAATTGAAGATTCTCAGCCGCATGCTCGATGTAGATAAGGTAGTTCATGAAATCGCGAGTCGTGCATGGCTAAGTTGTGTCAGCTTATGCTGGAGGTCCAAGAGGCTGAAGAGCTAATTTGTTGGATATAACAGGGTAAACAAAGGACAAATGCTAATAGGACGTTTGGGCAAGATAGATCTGCGCGACAAAGACACATGCTGAAGGCCCTGACGCAAGACGACATGCTCCTCCGGATTGGAGAATTGGCAAGAGCGGCGAGAAGAGCCTACCGGACAAGTTCCACCAGAGATGATGCGGTCGAAAGAAAGAGCATCTGGGATACCGAAGGCGCAATATGTGCTCCCCGAACTGACCGACTCGTTCAGCGATTTGGGCTTCAGGTCGCCGTTCACTGAACTGCGTGCCGAGGAGACATAGGCCGGACGGCGGTAGGTCAACGAATAGACCATGTTGATAGTTCAGATGCAGATGTCCGCGTGTTTCTGTGACAAAGGAGACGGTACAAAGATTGGAGGGAAGCTTAGGTAGGGTGGCAGTGATATAGAGAGCAGAGGTAGAGATAGAGATAGAAGTGGAGAGGTCAGAATGACAAAGTAAGATGGACGGGTAACTTCCGACCTCGTCACGGAAGCGAGGACCGAAGTTCGGGCGATAGGGCAAGCTGCACTGCAGGTTTGTCACAACGTCTTTCTATACCTCGACAAGCACGCGGACCGAATTCTTTTGGAATCGTAGCATAATGACTGGACGAACCTTCGCTTGAGATAGTCGAGTTCCGGTCTTAGCGGTCTCGTCTTTGTCTCCACAGCGGCTTGTGGTAAAGTTCGCCATGGGCCTGATGGGCCTTTGGGGGGGGGGAAGGCGTTATCTGGTAGCGCAGTGCACGGAGGGGGGAGTCGGAGTATCCAGGTACAAGCGTGAACAATGAGGCGCATCAACTTACATGGACATGGGTTTAGACTTGACAGAGTTATTAGGTTGTTCGAAGACATAGTTCCGTCCGTGGTATCAAGACCATCGGCGTGTAGTGAGCATGGAAGGAGCGTGGAGGCTTGCCCGGGTGGGTTGACGTCTATGGCAATCGGCAATCAAGAGGGCACATTTCCAAGAATACGAAGCAGCCTTCAGCCGTCGGTTTCGTGAATTCATGCCATCTCAGCCATGCCAGCCGTGATGGCCCCCTGAAGCTTCTCACCCCATACCCTTCCCGACGCGACAGAAGATCTCCGACTTCGTCATAAGTTGCATATGCTTTTCGAATCTTGGAGAGATCTTTCGATCGAGCTCGAAGCTAGGCAGTAGGCAGCTCTCCCCACCCAAACCTTGCAAAAACAGAAACGACGGACCCGCCAGCCACGGGATGCCGGATGCATCCATGAGATCGTCAGAAAGAGCGATTAAAGTCCATAGGGTCTTTTGCTAATCACAATGCGGTGCTGGGTCCTTGGCGTTCTGGTGTGCCGGGTCGATTTAGCGGTGGCGTTCAAGCTTTGGCGGAAGATGAGGTATGATTTGGTTGATTTGAGTTGTCGTCTTCGGATATGTTCGAGGTTAGCAGGAACATGTCCCACACCACTCTCACGCCAGTCTCACGCCTGGATCACGCCAGTACCACCCCAGCACGGAATCGAGTCTAGCAAACAGGAGCCACGCTCTTCGGCTCTCTGATGTCGGCCAATCTGGACGAAGAGCCTTGTCAACTGTCGAAGCCCATCATGCAGCTGATTCTTTTGTGGTTACAGGTAGGTTTGCCAGCTTAGCGTGGAACTCACACCTGCTCCGTGTCCTTAAGCTCCATCCCATAGTTAAATGATTCTCTAAGAAAATCATACTAGTACGGGTAGAGTATCATTTCCAGGAGACTATGACAATTCTACGCGGACGTCACGTCCACTCCATCAGTGATTCCACAGAAGTAGGGCGACAAGGCTGGAGGAGACAGCGTAAAAGATCCTCATCGACGAGCGAGGTCGTTGTTTACTTTCATGATACATCATAGGCTTACTTTGCCTTACGGTCGCACCGCAGCAGACTGCTTTTGCTGGAACAACCCGAACATGATTTCCTTCCGTCTCGTACCTTGCAATTCTCCGAGCGGTGCGAGAAGGGGCGGCCCAGCCATGTGAATTAATCACTGTCAACTTTACTGACCAGTGACTACGATGACCACGAGTCGACGATTTGCACTTTCCATTCCAATCAGACAGGGATACCGACCCGAAGACTGCCATCTACCGATCGCTCCTAGGTCCTTGGAACAACCCACACACTTCTTGAACCCACGCCACATTGACTACCAGAGCTGGGCCCGTCCCTGCCGTCTGATAGAAGGTCTAGCTTTCTGCGGCCTGCCTCCCCTGCACACCACCTGTCCCCTATCTGCTGTTCGTTCGTCATAGAATCATCGCCAGTTTGCCATGTGGTAGAATACTAGGATCTGGGATCTTCGTCCAGCACTAGAGTCCCGCTAGGTCCACGTACCTGAACTTTGCCTACAAATATTGCTATCATATTATTGTTATTCCACTCGTTCCGAAGCAAATATCATAATCGGGGCCTATCACAGCTTGAGGTCTGGGGAGACAAGAGCACGTACCTATTGGGAAACTCGGTCCACATCTTGGCCTTCTGAGGCTTTCGGCTTGTCCTGTACACGCAACGGGATCCAATACCCCCAACCTCCAACGGAATCACAGACGCTTACAGCCCGAACAGGCGCAGCAATCACGAACTCGGACGAGTCTCGAAAGGGTCTGAGATATTAATGGTTTGGCAGATCCTGTCGCCGTATGATGCAAGCAGCCGCGATTGTAACCATGGAACGTGGGGATTTGCGCCGGTCGTACTGCAGGTCGTGCAGCAAAATGCACTGGGATTGCACCGCTCCCCTCGGCCCGGCTGCCGTGTTTGCATTTGTTTGCTAGGTAGTCGATCCGAAACCATTGTGTCTTTGCATGTTTGCACTCCCTCCTGCGTGCTGTTTGTCCATGATGAATATCACGTAAACCATGCGATTTCTATTTCAGCATGAGACGCACTATCGGAGTAGTATGTCGTACTTGAAAGATTACCCAGCGGAGCCTCATCTGGGGCTCGGACCGTCTGCTCAAAAACTGGAGACGCTTTGAAGGTATTTGTCGAAACAAAGATCTGGCTTTTCCCCTAACGTCATGGTGTCAGATCTTGCCAGACCGACTCGGGATAGTCCGACATGGAAATCTCAAATATTCGAATTTCAGTTTCAGTTTCAACATGGGACCGTTGTTTGTCTACATCACTACGAGCTATCGGCTTTGTTTATCCTCCCGCTGCCTCCCTGTCAAACTCCCTTCCCTCCGCAGTCCCACGAACATGGAACCTAAAACATCTGCCGGGCTTGGGTCTGATCCTCATCTATCTCGGCTCATCCTTAAATGTCATCTTCCTATGAGGTAGCTGCATTTTCTCAACCGTCCAGCCAAGGTACCTTATCTTTCCGAGACCTCCACAGTCCGAGTCTCTTTGTTCCCACTCCTTCATAGTGCCGAGAACTTCCTCCCATCAAACCGTTGCCCGCACAGGTCCGAGCCTCACATTAGGTAGATGGAAGGTGGCCATGCGGCACAGACCTATGCCCACTCGTAGCGGTGGAGGTAAGCATTCCTGAAGACAAGGGAAGTGGAGTATTACGGCATCGGGTTGCTTAAGCTTAGAGGTAGGCCTACTTGATCGACATTGAGGACGCGGCCTCGATACGCATAAGTTCGACTCCACATGAGCGGCGTTTGAGGTAGTTGTACGTAGTAGTTGTAAAGGTTGTGCTCTGACAGCCATGGGATAAGGTTCTCACTGTCGATACATACGTTGTAAGGGACCTAGAGTCTAACGGACCGTTCTTTGAACCCTAACGGTTTCTACCTTAAGACGAGACAGAAAAAGAGCCATGAGAGGTGGACGTATCAGGATTTAATACAAGCTCAGGGCTACAAGACCCTCAGGACCGACAAGTCTCCGATTCAGCCCCGTAGATCTATCGCGCCGATATACACTCTCCATGTCTCATCCTCAATACGTCGCCCTCGAACAGCAAACCAAAGGTACATCCAAATACAGCACCAGAGCAATCCACCTACCCAGGATGCAGTAGCCCGGCCGCCCACCGCATAGACCAAGGCTCTGCCTCATCCAAAGACACTTTTGGCTGTCCTCAAGGTGGTCCTAACCAGCAGACCCTCCTAAAAATGTTGACATGTCTCATGTGGCAGCATACCGATTGCCCAGCTTTTCAGCAAGAGTGAGGTAGTTCTACCAATGACTCAGCCCTCGGTATTTTCGCGGCTCTTGCACTGCATACATGCAGGAAGTCCCGAAATGACATTTCATTCGTACTCAGTGTGTCCACAGCTTCTTTCCACCCCTTCCGCCCTTCGGATTCGGCAATTTGATGCTCGAACATGGTTGAGTCAAGTTGGAAGTAGCAGACCTACCTGAGCATGACCTAAGTTGTGGGAGAACACAAAGACTAGAGAATGGTGAACTGGTAAAGCAACAGATAGTGCCTTAAATATGGACTGAGATAGGTGAGTGGCGGACGGACCCCATCGCATTGCACTGCACGAGAGGCAACCAAGCAGTGACCGGCGTGATCGGGAGAGACGAATGACATTCCGCAAGCTAGAGTTTCCCTGAACAACATGCCAGTCCACCATCAAGCGCTCATCATGCCAACGATGATCTGCACCCCGAAGCATGCCCAGTCAAATTATGGCCCCGATCCCAAGCATTGCATCCTCCCCCTAACGACTCTTAGCATTCACCTTGTTTGGTGCGCCCTTAGCCCCCATCTTGCTCTGGATCCTGCCCGCTTGTCCCCTCGCTGCCCCTGCCGCGCTCTTGGCCTTCTCCATCTTCTTCTTGCTCTCCGCCGCCGTCTTCTTCTCCTTGCCCTCTTTAATCGCGGCTTGTCGGGCGGCGGCGCGCGCTTCGGGACGTTGGGTGCGGCGTTCTTTGATGATGTCGAGAGAGGCGCCGACGATGGCTCGTTGGTGCTTTACTGTGCGGCGGGTACGCTTTTTAGCGATTTCCTGTTCGGAGAAAAAGCGGATGTCAGCAGATCTTCAAGGTACGACAATAAGTAGTTTCGTCATTCCAGCCATGTAATCTAATGAATTGGCGGCCGTAGCAGTGCAAAACGTTACCCCCCAGCCATGCCGCCTTGGACATTGGCGAACACTCCGATATACGTCCCCAAGCAACCTATATGAGATTTGCAAAACCACTGACCTCAGAGATACCCTTCTTGTGCTGTCTCCGGAACAGGGTGGTCCAAGCGATTCTTCGGGGGTTCTTGCGCTGTAGGAAGAGCGACTCGGTCTTGCCTCTCTGGAAACGGAAGATCTTGCTATCGCCGCGGACGTAGAGCTTCCCCTGTTCGTACCCAGCACAGATTAGCATCACGTGTGAAACTCCAATATCAACAGCCGGGAGACCAAAATGTGCGAGCCTCCCTAGTGGGCAGAGGGGTATGGCCAGATTTCAAGCGGCGATATCGCGACATCGCAACATCGAAGGCGGGAAGCGTTACCTTGCCGGGGTAGATCTTATCGCCACTGAAGGTATCTTCGTAGGTACGCATTTTGGCGGTTGGAATGCGTGGCCGTTGGTCGTGAGGTTGTCGATGATATTTCGACGATTTCGTAGTCTGTCAGTGTCTGTGGGACTCGCTTAGTGTAGGGCTGAGGTAGCCGAATTAGGACGTAGATAAGAAGTGCAACAACAACTTCAAGGCACGGCAGGAAGTTGATTCTTAAATAGTTTACGAAGACGAGTGAACGGAGTCAATGCAGTGATATATTAATCATTCTCAGATGCTTGTCACCTCCGTTCGTGGACTTATCCTACGATTAAAATAGATCCTACCCCCGACTGCGAACATTGTTATTTGAGCTCGGAGACTTCGATGTTGCCAGAGATATGCTGATCATATTTGCAACCCTTTCTGTCCATCGAAGGCTGGAAGCCGAATCATGCGTGGTCGTCTTTGAAGTGACATGATAAAGGAATTGCAATCCTGCATGGCTTTGAACTGCTGTGGACTGGCATAGTTTCGCGCTAACGCTCGTCCTGCGCGAAGTTGAAGCAATAAATCACTAAATAGAACCTTTACCTCAACGAACAGGCAATTCGGTCTAGTGGCAAACATTCAAATTACTTCTATCAAGGGATCTTGCATCTCACAAACACTATCAGTGCATTACAGCTTCCTCTTCTTGCCGCCTTCCCACATGCCGTGATGCCATACTCGGTATTGTCTTGTCTTCTCTTTCTGTCTTATCCGCTTTCCTTTGTTTATATAATAAGTACGATTCCCCTGGAGGTGGCCGGGGAGTTTGATAAGTCTTACCAGTGTCCCTCTGTGAGTAGAATCTCCTTCCTTGCAGTAACTCCGTGAGCTGTGAGGTACCTTGATAGAAATTCTTTATTTTGCTCTACGGGGCACGAGGTGGCCCATTCACTCAATGTTCAATAATGTAGTGATATAGAGTGTTCCATGTACCATATAGCCTTCTTAGCTCAGTGTTTGACCAGCAAATTTCTACCAAGGGATCTCATATACTAGTGCATGGCAACTCTCACTGACATGTCTATCAGAACAATACTTCTATCCGCTCCGCTCCGCCCATCACCATCGCTACCCAACTCCATCTTCTTGCTGACCCGCTATAGTCAGCACATGAACTAGAACGAGGACATCGAGAGATCAGTAGAGTTCTAGTTCGCCATAGTTCTAGGACATGGCTATCAACAAAACTCATGGATTCGCCATCGTCCCCGGACATGGCTATTAACAAAACTTATGGGTTCGGCCCTCTGCTCGGAGTGTGGTCGATAAGTCCCTTACAATACCTAGCCAGTAGTGAGTAAAGGTCCCTCCTGATACACCGTGAGATCCTTTGGTAGATATCTTTTTTTGGGCGTTCCCGCACCATGCATGCATAAAATGAGCAAAAGAAATAGTGAATGAACACTGAACCATCTCATAATAAAATATGAGTAACATTGCAAAAAATCCCCAACTTAGCTCAATATATTGATTGTCGAATATCTATCAAGAGGTCCCACTGCGCGACCATGTGCTAACGGAATGCCCAGGACTAATTCTAGTTGCCGCGCGAGAGGAGCATTCGGTTTGAGAGCCGCTCCTATCGAAATATACTGATTTGGCTCACTCAAAACAGTAGGTGAAGTCGTAACCACCCTAGGAAAGTCGCATGATTGGAGTGGTGCACCAATTCAATAAGTCGCAAACATTATTCATACTGTCCTTTGTACACTGAGGTTTACCCGGGAATTCAGTCATCTGTAAGTAGAATCTCTCGATCCAATTCCGGGGCCTCTTGAAAGATATCTTTTTTGCCGTTCCTGCACCATGGAGAGAGTGAATAGTTGGGCGGTAAAGGCGGCAAGCCGGGAGTTTACTTGTAAAATAATAAGAGCAAACCGGCACATACCTCAAGCCATGGCTCAACGTTGCGTCTGGCGTGAAATCTATCAAGAGGTCTCGAGTTCGAGACTTTTGCTGACCTTGATCGATAGATTTCCGCCCTACACACTCCTCGGCGCTGCCGTCAAACAGCGGCCACGAATTTAAATAGCTGTTGCCGGGCCCCCTCGCTGAGGACGACCCATTTCTTCTTCTCCGGGCACTGGTCTGATCCACCAGTGGCCTTATGTAAATGCTGTTGTTGGGTACCTTCCCTCCGGTGGGCCCATTCTTCTTCTCCCGGCGCTGGTCTGATCCACCAGTGGCCTTATGTAAAATGCTGTTGGTGGGTACCCTCCCTCCGGTGGGCCCATTCTTCTTCTCTCTTCTCCGCCCACACCACCTTCTCGACGCTGCCGCCATACAGCTCTCGTTCATTCACCCAGCGCGATTGCGGCCCGAACTGTCACCGAAAACGGTGCGGAATTCGATAAGTCCGTAGCATCTGGCTCGACGCGCGGCCAGTACTTGTGAGTAGTAGCCTCCATTCTTCGTTCGAGACCTCTTGATAGATATTATTTTTGCCTGAGACACGTAAGCCAGATATGCATGTTCGCTGGACACCATTTTGCTCCCACTGCTAAGTGGTCAAAGGTGAATCAACTGGATAGTGAAACATCAAATAAGAGCACTTTAGTGAATTGGCGCACTTAGCTCATCTATCAAGAGCTCGCGAAGTCAAGTATTTTGCTGATCAGATATCAGACTTCTACTCGGTCATCACTTTCTAGCGCTGCCGTCCAACAGCTGCTTGGGTACCATCCCCCAGTTGGGCCTACTATGAAATAATTTCCTCCGTGTTGTCACCTACTAGCAGACGGCTGTCTCCACTCGCCAAGTTCCTCTTGGATTTGCGGCACTTCAATAACTAAGCACACTTGGGTGCAAATGGCGCCGGCCGCGGTGGCAACTTCGATAAATCCCTTACACTCCTGCTTGGCGTGCCTTCAGGGGTTATATCCACCATAGGACTCATATGTTGCAGCTCTTATCCTCCGCCTGGGACCTCCTGATAGATATTCTTTTTTGCCTAAGATAGCCACGCCAAGATATGCGGGTTCTCGTGCCCCCCTTTTCCTCCCACTCTAAAGCAGTCAGCCGTGAATTAATTAAACACTGAAATCTCAAGATAAGAGCATTCGGGCAAGAGCACACACTTAGCTCAATCTATCAGGAGGTCTTGGGTGCGAGCCTACCGCTGACAGAAGTACAGAGTCGACGACCACCTCTTCTCTCCGCCATACCTAATTCCTGGCACTGACGATAGGCAGTTGCCTCGTGTGTTCGGTCCTGATAGCGTCATACGGTCAGGCACGATCTTCCTCACCGGAACTTTGATAAGTCCCAAACAATTGCCAGACATCATGGCGTGCCCTCAGTAAGCATTTCTCCTCCTTCCAATCCTGTGATCTCCTGATAGATTCTTTTTTGCTCCTCAAACCTACGGCCTTTATCGCAGTGAGAGCGAGATTGGAGGGCTAGTTATGCCGCACATGGTTAGGAGCCTAATTTCTAGAGTTCGAATCTCCTCACTAGACATCTGTTTTCCTTTCTGACTTCTAGAGGCGAGTGGTGTTCGGATATACCCTCACCGCCGAGTTCCTGCTGTGAAGTGTTTGCAAAACCAAGCGGGCGATCCGTGCGCAATGGAGCGTTATTTCTAGCACCACTACCCACACCACCCGACTTAGCTTAGGGCTTCGTTGAAGAATTCTAGTAAGAGGCCGTTGCACTTACCAGACTGCCTGCTGGCGATACCACACGCTGCTTCATTCCTATCTCTCGAAGCCTTTCACCCAGTCTCTCTGAGCCATCGACACATACCTGTTTCCGAGTCGCAACCATTGTAGAGTTTTGACTATTGGCGACCCTTACGGTAGAATTGTCTTTGGGAACGAAATCCGACTTACCCATCTCCAGTCCGCATCATTGAGTGGGCATTACCCACTGGGTTTGTAAGTGATTTTCTTACCCCAGCTTCTCAGACCTCCTAAAAGAATCCTGCATTTTTGCCGATGGTTCCTCCCACACGTGTGATCTCGCATTTTTGGAGGACCTCCCGGTGGGTAGGTGTGTTGTATCCGAATTGCTCGACGTTCAATGACCGTTTGCACATCCATAATGGGTTAGCTCGAGTATCTTATCAAACGCAGAAACGCACCTCGTATGTCCGGGGCCCTCCCGAAAGCCAGATACGCCGAGGTGTTGAGTCTCGACGTCCAACGATGATCTTTATGGCCGAATGAGGTTAGCTGGATACATAAGTCCGCAAGAGATGAGTGAAGCGTCTGGGAGGCCCTCAGAGGTGGATGGGGGGATGTGTTGAGCTGCGACGTTCGACGACGGACAGTGTGGCCCAATCAAGTTAGACGGGCAGGTTCAAGTGCATCACAATCGCAATAACGGGTGGAATGAGAATCTGCGTAGCTGGGGAGGCCCTCAGGGCCAGGTGCAATAGAGTAATTGGGACACCACATTCGACAAAAGAGCTATTTACTAGTCAGGCTATGATATCACTGCCCCAAATGACGACTTGCACAACACAGGAAACACTTTACCTCGCATTCCGAAATCTTCCAGCACTGTAATTATGCAGCTCTAGTGTCGGCAGCATCGGGCTTCCGCACCACCGCGATCGTCGGCAACACGTTCACACCACACGCTTGTCCGCGACCTCAATAACGCTGCGGATATGCGAAATCCAGGCTCCTATTTGCATCACACGCTGTCTAACCCACTCTGCCTCTTATGTACACGTGACCGCCGATCCGCACCACTCACCCAACAACCCTCTCCACAAAGCCCTTTTCCAACCTCCCCACCTCCCTCTTGAAAGCCTCCACCTCCCTCCAACAATCCAGCGGCCTGCGATCATTGACCCTCAAACACTGCACCACCTCCTCCTTCGCCTTCTTCACTCCCCTATCCGCATCCACCTCCTCCCGGACCTTCCTCTCTCCCAATGTCCGCCTCAACGTCTCAATCTCTTTCATCACGCTCTCCCGGCCCAAATCCCGCTTCTTGTCCCCTTCCTTCTTGGCCTTGTGATCCACGCCCCCAACTGACTCGGACTGGTCGGGCATCGTTGTCGAGGGCGGGTGAGAGGACTCGGTGCTCGTGTCGGGGGTGTTGGAGATTTTCTCTTCGAGCTCGCGCAGGGCGCGCGCTTGTTCGGCTTCGAGGCGGGAGAGCTCGGCGGCGACGCGGGATTGGATGTGCAGTTCGAAGTCTTTAGAGCGGGTGCTGTCGGTCTGTGAATTACGGGTAAGGTCAGGGTTACTGGGACAGGATTTGTGGGTACGTAGATGGTGATGGGGGGAGGAAGAGGAAGGAGTACTTCGGGGCTAGCTTGCAGAGCGTCGACTAGTTCTTGCGAGAAGCGGACGGGGGTTTCGCTGTGCGGTGGTGGTTAGCCGGGCGCGGAGAGAGGGTCAATGGCTCCGGCCAGGTACGGTACCTGGCGAAGACATGTTGGGTGCTTGAGGGCGGAGGCTTGGAGGTGCTTTGACCCATGGTTGGTTGGGGGCAGGGAGCTTGGAGATGCGTGGTGAGTGGTGAGGCGGACGGGGTTTCGCGAGTCGTCGTTGCAATGTCGGTCGCTTGGCTGGCACGGCAGCGCGTGGCACTAGGGGCTGCCCGTTTGGGCGAACGCTGGCCTCGGCGTTGACCTTGGCGTTCGCGGGCCGAACCTACCACGAGAGGGCAACCGGACAAGTCTGGCGCGCGTTGGGGCTGTTGCTTGTTTGCGCGTGGCGCCCGGGGTTCGGCTGGTGCTAGCAAGCCTAGGAGTGCACGCAAAACGTTAAACACCTTGGCCCCTTCCAAGCTGGACCTGTTGATCCTTCATCACACTCGATCTGAACGTTGAAGTGTGCTGACTGTGCTCCACGTGTTGAGAAAGTTCTTCGTCGTGCTAGCCTTCGACGCCAAACATTGGCATGAGTGGTTAATCCTGCTGGCGTCACCGAAGATCATTGTCGTTTTCCGAACAGTGCGTTTCCTCATTATGGCATGCTTATCTCATGATTTGTCGGTCAGAGTAATTGAGCAGGTCGCGTTCATGGCCCTGAAAGCCCGAGATGCAAGTGCTTATTCGGGCGGTGTGAGAGACGGGGCCACTCTACGTCATCGCAGCCTCAATGCTCCATGGCAAAAACCAGCAACGGCTTTATCCCGCAGCTCCTGAAGGCTCGTGCCTGAGCCAGTCCATGCACGCATTCTTGCAGCTTCAGTCTCATCGGACCGGGTCGGAGGAGCACCTTGCGCTCCTGTCCTTCCTTGCCCACTGAAACCATTGGCACAGAACATTTGGTTTCACGGTTTTACAGATGAAGCCTCTGGGTATGACGGCTAAACGATTGAGATCGTTGTGTACTGTTCCTGATCCCACGGAAAAGCCGTTGTCCCGATTGGGTCGCGTGGTCGCTATTGGTAGATGACCACAGCTCGATGAAGCGGAGGGCGAGAGCCCGAGATCGAAGTGACACATATGACGAGGAACATGCGAGTCCTGTACCGAGTACTGATCAGTCCAGAGAGAAGCAATTCTGAAGACGCCAATTCCTTGCGGAACCAAGCATCTGGCACTGAATACCACCGATTTCCGAGGTTAGGGTTTCTTATATAATGGACAGCAATCGCATTGTTATTTCTTTCCTTACTCAACCATCTCATCGTTTCTATTCATCCATAATTTCTTGTCTATATACAGAACTGTGAACTCTTGTTATCGCCACCCTTTGAAAGACCCACGCTCAACCTGCCATCATGTCTCTCCCAACATGTAACGGCAAGACGGTACTCATCACAGGTATCAATGGTTACATAGCGTCAAGGATCGGCCATGACCTGCTCCAGAAAGGGTACAAGATCCGGGGTACCTCAAGATCGAAGCCAAGCACCGAGGCACTGTTAAATGGGGCGTACAAGGAGTTTGCAGGTCGTGTCGAAATGATATCGGTCCCTGACATGACTGTACCCGGAGCTTTCGATGAAGCAGTGAAAGGTGCCTACCAGACCAAAGCCTCCAAACTCTTACCTTGTCAATGCTAACCTCCATATAGGGGTCACTGCAATCGTCCACACCGCCTCCCCCCTCAACTACCAACTGAAGACCTGGGACGACTTCGTGACCCCTGCCGTCAATGGTAACATCTGCGCCCTCACCTCGGCACTCAACCACGCCGGACCCCAACTCGAAGCCTTCGTCATGACCTCTTCATTAGCCGCAACCATCAGTCATCCCAACAGGAAGCGATACACGTCCACAGAAAAGGACTGGAACAACTGGGCCGAGTCCATAGCCCAAAGCCTCGGCGACAAAGCCGAACACACAATCCTATACCCCGCCTCTAAAGCCGCCGCCGAGAAAGCTCTCTGGAAGTTCCGAGACCAATACAATGTATGTCTTTCCCATCGCACTTCCGCCACCCGTACCCCCAGTACTAACATCCCACCCCAGCCGGACTGGTCCATCGTAGCAGTCAACCCCGGCGTCGTGGCCGGCCCCCCCATCCAACCCCCCGCCTCCCCCGCCGCCATCAACGAAACCCTCAAACCCTACTACGACCTCTTCACCGGCGCCACCGCCACCGTACCCCCCATCCACGGCATCGGCTCCTTCGTCGACATCCGCGACGTCACCGCCATGCACGTCTGGTGCGTCGAACACCCCAACCAGTGCGCCAACCAACGCTACCTCGTCGTCAACGGCCGGGTGACCCCGCAGGCTGCGGCGGACGTGCTGAGGAGGGCATATCCGGAGCGGAGGTGCATACCGGTTGGGACACCCCGGGGGGACTATGAAGAGGGGTATGCGTGGCCGAAGGGGGGGATGAGTTTTTCGGGGGATAAGGTGAGGAAGATTTTGGGGAGGGAGTATATTGGGTTTGAGAGGAGTGTGTTGGATACGGCGAAGGTGTTTGAGCAGATTGCATGTTAGGAGACGGGTGGTGTTACGGGGCTGGGTTGGGGGCTGTGGTGTCCTCGGGCTGGGGCTGCTACGGAATACCCTTGTTTGTTTGTTAGATTATAGACTATAGACCGTCATCGACCTGGCGGATGGACTAGATGCGTATTGGCATTGACGTCCGTATCCGCATCCGCATCCGCATCCGCATCCGCATCAGCACTGGCATCAAGATAGAATTCTCTCCTCCTTCATCTACTCAAACCCACCTCTCCTTTATCACTCCATCTCCTTTCATCAACAACAATATTCCATCCCACCGCCAACATCACGCCCGAAACGATTTTCCCTCTTGCTTTGCAAAACGCCCCCCAAGCCCCGGCTCAAACGGCACCCGTTCCTCGCTCCCGACTGGCTACCGACACCTGCACCTCCCGCCGCGGCGTAGCGCAGGGTCCCAGCCGGCCGCGTGGATGGAATCTTCGACTTGAGGTTCTGCCGCTCGGGCTGGCCTTGGTGGTCTCACCTCAGCGGGCATGGTGCGTGCGTCGTGCGTGCGACGAGCGGAGCGATATGAGCGATACGAGTGAGGAAGGGGTTTATGAGGTCGGCGTCGTTCAGCTATGATGGTTGTGATGCGCCGGGGGGGGGGGGAAAGGTAAGTAAGCCCTGGTGCGTCGAAACGGCCGATGGCTTTTTTGTTTTCTCTAGGTCTTGGTGGTGGGATGGGGGACTCGTGTGTTTACGCTTGTGGTGTGGCTTTGCAGCGGTGATGGGCATTGTTTACTACGAGAGGGTTTCTATACCAGTTCGGATCGACGAAACTTCGATTACGACGGCTTTCGGGGTTTGGACGGAAGAGCGGATGGGGTCGTGGGATGAACGTGTTTCCGGCGGCGGATCTTCTGACCGGCTGGTGGGAGTGAGATTGGTGTAGTGTCTACAGCATTGTGTGAGACCAGTAGTACTGCCACCTCGACAGCGAGGCGCCTGAGCGGTGGGCAGGTCATTCTAGATAATGCACATGTATCAGCCTCTGTAGGCGTATTTATTGGTACACCTACAATTACAACCGAATTTTATGATATCCGGGGGAGACCGGAACCCCTCTCTTAGTGAAAATAATATGTTAATCTGAGTACTGGGAGTTGTCGAGGGGTTAGTCAGCGCCTTGGCACATTAGTGCCAAAACAGGAGTTTTCTCAAAGTTTTCTCAAGCTTTGCTTCGAGCTTTCCTAACCACCAGTTAGCAAGTTGAATAAAGCACTTCTTTGCTAGTGGTCCCTATTCAAGTAATTGACTGAATTGAACCCATCCATAATCGCCCTTCTTCATTGGAGCCGAAGGCGGGGCTGTCAACGCCAACATCAAATAGGCTAATACATTCAATTTTCCCTGAAGGACTGAGAAGGTCTTGAAGGACTGAGACAGTGTGAAGACCTTAAAGGAACAAGGCACTCATCAACAGTGTGAAGACCTTAAAGGAACAAGGCATCATTCATCAAAGAACTGAGTTTAGAAGAGACCTGATGAACTATGACAATCCTCATTAAGTCAATATATTCAATACTTAAAGCATCATTAACTCCTTTTCTTTTCTTCAAGACATGTCAGTGAGTTACATCACTGAATATTCTCCTCACCTCTCAGATACTGAAATAAAGAGAACTCTATTTTAATTCATGATCAAGAGATGATTATCACCTATAGAACAATCTGAGCAAACCTCTCATTAATATCATTAATATCAACTCTCATCAAATCTACCTTTATGCCTGAAGAGCTTCAATTCACAGACTTCTCTGTCAGATTCAACACATACAGCAAGGATGAGTCATTTCACAATTAAGTCATTTCACAGCCTTCAGGATGACAAGGAAGACTCAGAAGAATATTTAAAAAATGTGAAATTCTTTTACAACAACAATTACACTGACTCAAAAGTCTCAAATGAATCAAATCATAAAGAGATCATTTCATGAGTACTCTTCTATCAACACCTTGAGGATGATGCAGTTAAATGATACTTCAACTTATTTAAGATCACAAAAGGAGACTGAACTGTATTGAAGCAAACATTTCAAAAAGATTACAAATTGAAGAATGACAAGAAGGTGAAGATTTTTATGCTCTGACAATGAGTCTCCTCATTGAGTCAATCAGATGATGAGATCATAACAGCATATCTTAAACAGATGAAGAATCTTTTCAGAAGACTGCCTGCTTATCTTTTTATCATAAGTTTCAATATAATGCAGGGAATGTGAGATCTGAATGAATGAAGTTGAATAACCTTTAAGTGTGTCAAAGATCAAGATTATACCTTCATGAAAGTTAAGAAGAACATCATAGCAGCTTATTAAGTTATTGATCAGAATAACTCATTTGATGCAGAGTACACTGAATCAACAGGACTCTCAAGAGCCTCAATCAAATTATTTAAAGTCATCAGAGAGGACTGAAATCAGCAAATACTTTCTTTCATTTTACAAGAAATGTGAGCTTTAGTCACATAAAGTGAGATCATCATGAACACTCTGATCAGATCATTTAATTGAGGTAATGCTTTGTCATTCAAAGGACAAGAGGATTATAGAGGTGAGCATGAAGAAAACTGAAAAGAAGTCAAGAATGTTAACTTAAATGTGAAATATTTCACATGTGAGGAGAAAAGTCATTACTCATCATCCTGCCCTTACTTAAATTAATAATTTAAAGTCTTAAGTTGAGACACCTCCTTCACAGCTTCTTCAGTAATCATGATAAGAGCAGCTCTCTCAAATGATTATAACTTTTAATATCAGTAAGATCAATGAAGTGATTCATCATCTGATGATTACTCATACTACAATCAAGAGAATTAAGAATTTAAATATAACTTAATTGCAGCATTCCTGTTGATGTCATTAATGTTGACATCAGCACTGAACTCAGCTCTGGCAGCAGTTACTCATGAAGGTAGAATTCAAAAAAAGAGTGTGACACAGCAGATCACACAAGAAAAAGCTATGAATCAACAGAATGCTTGAATCAACAATGAATATTAATGATCTTAACAGCCTGTCAGTGCTCACACTCAATCCTCAGTAATCCTTAATCAACATTTAAGCAGACACTTGAATAATGAGAATCTGTCATCATTGAGTAATTCAGCACAGTCACAAAACATGACAGATGAAGAGAAGTATGAATATTCTTCTAAGTCTCCTGTCATGAGGGCGCCTCAGGTGAAGGTTGAAAATAATCATGTAAAAAAATTAATTCACTCAAGGCAAATCAAGGTGCCAGACCTTATTCAGGTCATAGAAGATGATCAATGATTCAACATTCATCAAGTTATGAGTCTGAAAGTAACTCTCTCATTGAGTTAATTGCTTAATGAATCACAGTAACTCTGAAGGAAATTCACCTTTAACCTTTAATCATCTACATCAAGATATCAGGTGAAAAGAGTTATCAAGGAATTAATCATATTTGAAACAGCAGTGAGTCATGACAATGACTCATCATCTTCAACAGTCATTAGCATGATCTTGTCAGATGATGAAGAAGCATCTCTTATGTTTTATATCACTTAACTTAAATCAATAAAAGCCTCAAGAACCTTAATTGATACTGATTTTATTGTGAACATTATAAGTGAATGCATGTTGAATCAACTACTCAAGCAGTTGATTCATTCAGATGAGCACCTTAATATCAACTTGACTGATGACAACAAGTGCACTCTCCACAACTATACTTGACTAAACGTCAACATGAAAGGAGTGAAGATGATGATTCAAATTTACATTCTCTCAATTATCATGTATGACCTATTATTAAGCCTTAAATGGCAAAGACAAGTGAGGATGAACATCAACTTCAGTGAGAAAAAAGTGTTTATCTGAGGTATTAATGAAAAGATAATAATGATTGATTATTGAATAATCTTAATCAAGGTCCTTAAGCAAGTCCTCATTGTTGAGATAAGAGAGGAAGATGATGATGACAATGAGAATGATCTCATTGAATCAATCCTTAATGAACTGAAAAAAGATCAGTGCTGAGCAGGGATTCAAGCCCTCATCAGTGTAAACTTGACTCTGATATGAAAGAGGCAAGCAAAGCAAATCAGCATCAGGCCTCTGAATTAATAATCACAGAGTTAATCTGAGGAGAAGAAATCAAGGAAGGAGATGAATCACTTAAGCAATGTTACAGACTACTTACTTTCTCAAATAAGTTTAACCTTCTTGAGCATAAAAGCTAGACATCTCACTAGAAAATGAAAGCAAGCTTTTACAACTCAATAAATGAAAGATGTAATCTTAGCATTTGGTAGCAACACCTGATTTTCAAGTCCTCTGTCTTTAGACAGAAATCAGTTTGCTTCAGTGAACAATCAGTTCTTCATCAGCTCAGGTGGCATTATTGAACCTGTCAACTTAACATCAATTGACTTGCTTAATTAATCACTACTTTCTTACTACCTTCTTGAGACAGATAAACTGAATTCAGAAGAATTACCTGAGCTTGATGATAACATTATAACTCTGAGGCATCAGTTTCATTGGTTTGTAGTCTTCAGAATTTCAAATGTGAGAATTTTAAGAGAGACTGATCATCTCTGCATGGAAATTGTTCACTGATACTACCCTTATGAGCCGTCCCCTGAATCAACAGGAAGGTCAAGGTTGACTATTAAAAGTCTTCAAGAAGCATCAGTAATATTCATAAGCTTTATTGAAAGTTCATTCAGTTAAGAAACTTCAGAGCCTAGGTTTCCTTCAAAGTGATTAATTAATTATACTAAAGGCAGTCCTCTTCACATCACTCTTAACAGATTTCATATTGAAACTTTTACCCTCAGAGAGACTCTTTACTTCATTGCACTCTCTTAAGCAGATGACTTACCTTCATTCAGTGTCTCATTGATAACAAAACTCTTCATCACATGAGCTTCAACAGAATCACTCTCTACTCAAGATAAAATCTTTACAAGCTTATCAGAAATTTCTTCAGAGTCTGCAACAGTAATCACTGAAGCATCTTGATCCTTGACAGCCTTTTCATCAGAAGAAGAAGCTCAGTTCATTATAAATTTCACATCAATTGAAACATATCAATTTATCATCAACCTCCCCTCTGAAGAGTCCTCTGTGAAAGAAGAAATAATTCAATTGACTAGAATTGAAGAGGAAGTGCTGAAAGAAAAGAGTAAAAAGTCAGAACTAACTTCAGTTCAGGTTGACAAACAAAGAGTGTTCAATCATGAAAGAATATCTGCAGAAAAAGAGCTAATCAATGTTCTTCTGAAGAAACAAGAATCATTGACATGAGAAGATATACTGACACAGGATCAGGCAGACACTCAATGACAATTTATACACAAGATCAGAGATGAACATGATTGAAAGAAATTCACTCACAGAGGCAGCAAGAGGCGTGCTCAACATTCTGAGGAACAAAACCTTAAGAAGGAGTGACGCCTGCTAAAAGAAGAACACTTAAAGCTGAAACATCTGAAACAAGAACATCTACAACAAGAGTGCCTCAAATAAGAATGCTTAAAGTTGAAACAAGGTAAATGACAACATCTTGAATGAGAACAATTTGAACAAGAATGTCTAAAATGAGTACACTTAAAGTTAAAATGAGCAGAATGAGAACACCTAGATCTCAAACATCAGCTTAAGCAAATTCAGACACAAATCAGAATGATTAATCAAGGTGAACTGTCAAATACAGGAGCTTCTGAGTTCAGCTCATCAACTCATAACTCACATGCATTCACAGCCTTTTCTTCAGAGCAAATTCAAGTTTTGTTTCAACTTTTCAATGAGAAGCTTCACTCAGTGTTTAGCCTGCAAGGTTCATCAGGTCCTTCAGGTGTGCTGAGATCAGCAGATTCAACTCTGCATGTAACAACTCCTGTTAACTTTTGAGCTTCAGACCTTGATTTCTTTCATTCTGATGTTTCAGAATCATATGAAACTGAAGATGTTATCTTCAACTTTAAAGAAATCATCTATTGAGAAGTCTACACTTTCATTAAATGAGTTGAAGATTATACCCTCCTTGTAGAAGAAGAGAAGGTGACAGAGAACTTATTTACATGTCTTTAAGACAACATCTTGAACTGATATCTACAGAAACTCAATGACTTCACTTGATGAGCTTTAAGAAACATGCCTCTTACGGAGTTCACTTCTAAATTAGCAAAATGCTTCAAGATGATGATGATGAAGGCCTTGAAACAGCTTAACAAGGAACACTACTCTCTTTCAGATGCTCATAACAACAGGGAACCTCAAGACTATTTGTGAAACATGATGAGGTACACTCAAGCAGCAGGCATCACTGATCTCTTAACTCAACTCACTTGAGCCTGACAAGGTCTAGACATCAAGCTTCAAACAGTCACAGCAATGCTCAAGTCAGAAATCATGCTTCAGAAGTTCTCTGAAGAATTAAAGAGCTGAAGAGAGATGTGAAATGCAATGAAGAAGCATAAATGAAACATTATTAAATCAACAGAACATCAAGATCAAAACAATAAACCTCAAGACAAGTCAAACAACTTCATGAATCAAGATTAAGTCAATGATAAAGAACAAGAAAGATACAGGGAAAGAAATGACAGATCAACAAATCAACCTTTTAATCAAAATTAGTTTAACTTTTATAATAGAGGAGAACAAGAATATCAAGGATATTAAAGAGATCAAGACTTTCTTTATGATTCTCCTTACTCTTCTAGATCTTTTCAGAGTAACCTTTTGAGGTTCAAGAATTCACCTCCTTATATACAGTGTAAAATGAACAACCTACTACACTCATTTAAATCCTTCTCTAAAGGTTACATAGATGATATCATGATCTACTCTCAAGAGTTAAGAGAACATGCAGCTCACCTTCAGGTAATACTGAAGTTATTTCAAGACATGAGGATAAGCCTAAAAGGAATAAAGTCCTTCATAGAATACCTCAGTGCAACTTTGCTAGGACAAAGGGTTGATGGATTCAGTTATTTTATCATGAAGAAGAAGATAACAGCTCTGAAAAACCTGAAATTTCCTGAGACTCTTGATTCATTGAAAATCTACTTAGACTTGACTGAATGACTTCAGCAATACATAGTGTACTACACTCAGATAGTAGAACCTCTTCAACATCAGAAGACAGAACTCCTCAGACACTGCTCAGCTAAAAATGATCATGACTGAAGAGCTTATACAAAGAAGATCACTCTCACTTCAACAGTCACAGAAAGGGAATCCTTCAAGCTTTTACAGAAGTGCTTTGAGAAGTCAACCTTTCTCACCTTTTTTGACTGGTTAAGGCAACTATACATCAACTTAAACAGCTCTAAGCAGTGAGGGTTTGATATAATGATATATCATGTTAAGGGAGATCCTTTGGGAAATGACTTCCCTAGAAAGAGCATTGAACCAGTGATGTTCTTATTTAAGTTATTAAATAACACAGAGAGGAGCTACTGACCTACAGAACTGAAAGTGACAGCTCTGATATAAACACTTTAAAAAATAAGGCACATAGTGAAGAGCTGCATCAAACTCATCATAATTTACACTGATCACTCAGTGACTATCTTCATAGCAAAGTAAACAATCTTGTTCTTCTCATCTACAGACAAAGTCAATCTACGCTTAATGAGAGCATCTCAATACATGTTAACTTTCAACCTAGACATTAGGTTCTGATCAGAGAAGCAGCATATCATATTAAACATGTTATTCAAGCTCCTGAGCAAGGTTGCTGATGAGCAGGTTGAAACATCATCAGATGAGGGCACCCTTGATGAAGTGTTCACCTTTCAAGTAAGCTTGATGAAACAGTCACAGAATTATCAGGCCAAGCTGAAGAAGATGTATGAAGAAGACAAGCAATGAAGCAAGATACTGAGTGTGTTGAAGAAGCATGCTGAGGATCAAGAGGAGGCAGCAGAGTCAGAGCCTCTGAAAAACATTTAATTCTGTTGAATTGACAGGTTAATCTACTATCAGGAACTCAATGAGAGAAGACAGCTGTGCATTTTAAAGACACTGAAGAAGAAGATCTTCAAGTTAACACATGATGACAATCATCACTGTGAATTTCATTGAGCATATGATGCAGTGATGAGCAACCTTTACCTAAGAAAGCTATTTAGGCGGCTTAAGAGATACATTAATCATTGTTATCAGTGTCAGCTCAATCAAATTAAGAGGCACGCTGTATATGAATTGATGATGTCAATCATTACAAAGAACATCCCCTTCAGAATTATCACAATAAACTTCATTCTAGCCTTGCTGACAACAGAAGAGGGGTTTGATGTTGTGCTCTCAATCACAGACAAGATCTTCAAGAAGGTGACTTTACTTTCAGAGAAAAGTACATACATGACAAAAAATTGAGCAAAAGTCCTGCTAAAAGACCTCACAGACTGAGGAGTCTTAAACATCATCATATCAGACTGAGACCTTAAGTTTATGTCAGATTTCTGAAAAGAATTAACAATGAGACTGAAGATAAAAATGTTGACCTCAACAGCATATCATCCTCAAACAGATGAACAATCAGAAAGAATCAATCAAACTGTGAAGATAACATTTCAGTACTTTTTAACTGAAAATCCTGAGGTGAATTGAGTGAAGTACCTTTCAAGACTAAGATCAGAGCTCAACAAGCAGAAGAACACATCAACTGAGTTATCATCAAATGAGGTGATATATGAATTCAGGCTGAGAGACACTCTCTTCATGTTAAGAAGAGAAAGTAAAACAGCAGACTCTGATTTCATTAAAGACAGAGTGATCATACAAAAGGAAGCTGAAGAAGCAGTGAATTTTGTTAACTTTCAAATGAAGATACAATATGACAAGCATCATTAATCATTGTTAATGAAGGTTGATGATGAGGTCTTCATAAAACTTCATAAGAGGTATACACTCTCATTTATAACAAACTGAAAGCTCTTCAATCAAAGAGCTGATTCACTTAAGATAACTGAAAAAGTAGGTCTCCTCACTTATCATTTAAACATATCAGTGAATTGAAAAATACACCTGATAATGTTTATAACTCAGTTGAAGTCAGCACCTAAAGGGAAGAACCTCTATGAGCATACAGATCAGCTGAATGACTTATCATCAGTAAAAGAGTTCAATTCAGAATGACATGACTATGAGATAGAAAAGCTGATAGGTAGAAGAAACTGAAAGATTAAGAAAGACAAAAGCATAACAAAATATTTAATCAGATGAAAAAGTTACTCATCTGTACATGATCAATGATATGATGAGGACCTGTTAAGGAATTTGAAGAATTTGATAAAAAAGTATAAGAGAGAACATGAGCTGATTGAGAAGATTATCACTGATAAAATCAGAGGCAAATCTTCATGAAAGTAACTTACAGGTTACAATAGCTTTGCTTGCATGTTACATTACTCATTCTTTGCACGCAGTGATTTTGTGATATCAGAGCGCTTGTTGCATTGCAAGACATAATCAAAAAAAAAAAAAGTGCTTAAGGACAGTCAAGCAGTGAGCAGACATGAAATCATCACCTTACAAGTAAACAAATTCCCTTAATACATCAATGTGATTTCAAATTGTGAAATGCTGAGCTGTCATCATCAGGCGGAGCTTTCATGTTATAAGAGATATGTGAGAGCATTCTGTCAGTGAAAGATCTCACTTACACAGTAGTTCTGCTCTTACAATTTATTTCATATGAACTATATCATCACCTCACAGAAGAATTGAAATGATGACTCAACTGACCTCATGACTCAAACATCTATAAGTTAAAAAGAGATCAGTGAGGCAGATCTGAATGAAGCCTCACACTAAACAGCTTTGTCAGCACAGAAGAGAACTTCAATATTAATTACAACTTTGCAGAAGCTCATAAGCTCTACTTAACATGAAAAGATAACACAAATCAAGTCTTAAATTTAAACAAACTCTACTGCCGCCAGCCAGAATGATCTCAAGCTCAGATTATTATTATGAAGAAACACTCACACATCATTAAGCTCAGTGAGGATGAGGATGAGTTAATGTTCACATACTACAGTGACAGCTCAGAAGGAGAAAGGAGAAAGAAAGCAGATCAAGTCATTAAAATAGAAGTGAAACACTTAACTGCAGAGAAATGTCATAAAGATAATCAGGATGATATGAAACATCAAAAAGCTGCTCTGAAAGAGAAAGCAAAGAGTGAAGGAACTAATTCAGAACAAATTAATAAGAATAAAGTTAAAACAGTATTAAGAGGAATGAGAGAAAGGGAAGAGAGGAATGAGAGAAAGGAAAGAGAGGAAGACTCAAATCACCTCATTCTCATTCACCTCAGCTACACTCACCTCACATGTGCATGCCTCAGTCACATTCACCTCAATTGCATCCGTCTCTATGACACTCATATCACTTGCAACTATTGATCTCATCATGATTCAGCCCGCCTACGCAAGCCTGAAAGCTTACAAATCACAAGGTTTGTCATCAGCAAGACCTTCTATCAGTCTGTTCCTTAATTCAATCACTGAACATCAAGCGGGGGGGACAACTGAAGCACATTTAAAGACATTAAACTTGTCAGACCTTGAAGGTTTCAAAGCTGAAGACTTCAGCATATTCAAGCAACCTTCACATGAGCAGACAGGATGAGTTATCACTCTGACAAAGATAATAACAGATAAGCTTGACATCACAGAGCTCATCTCTCATATCAAAGATCATTTTAAAATCATAAGCGTGACGCCTTCACACCTTTCATCACAGTGAACACCCTTGAACAAGCCTTCACTTTCAATTAAAGATATCAAACATCATTTTATAATCATAAGTGTGACGCCTTCATACCTTTCATCACAGTGAACACCTGTGAATAAGCTTACACTTCTGATCAAAGCTCCTGAAATGATGTTCATGAAGGCAGAGAAGAAAGATCTGAGGTTTACTGAGGAATGAGTTTAAATATCAAGACTTGAATATCAAGTAAGAGTTTATAGAGTAGGAAAAGCAGTCAGTACAAAGATAACAACAAAACAGAGGACTCAACCTTCAAGTGAAGCATTTACAGACTGATCAATAATGATGAAAGAATTTGACTGAAAAGACTACAAGAAGAATGACACTTCAACTTGATCTTTAAAATACATAAGGTTGACAGACGTCCTGACTGCAGAGATAGTAGAGAATGAGATATCATCAGCAAAATGCACAGCATGTTGAGGCGCAGACTTCAATTCAACTGAGTGAATGAGAAAGATGAGGTCAAGCTTTAAACCTGCAGTGAAAGTCAGAGCAGTCATAAAGAACAAGAAAGTATTGTACAACAAGATATAAAAGAAGACATATGAATTCATAAGCTCTGAAGGAAAAGAGAAGAGTCAAACAGCTTTCTGAAAGAACAGCAAGAATTGAAAGAGAATCACTTAAACACAAAGAGAATTATCAGTGAGTTAAAAGCTGCTGACTGAAGACTTCAAGGTGATCAAGATAATGACAGGTAAGAGCCTGAAGAATGTTGATGAAATCACATCAATTACATCAGACACAAAAAAACATAAGACATGAGAGAAGTCCCCTTCAGATGTTAAATCATGACAGAGTGTTGATAACTCTACTGAAGCTCACTCTGATAAAGAAGAAAGAAAGGCCTTGAGAGTGATTCTCAGTGAAAGTATGAGTAGTATGACAGATAAGGTGAAAAGACTGTCTGAACATTTAAGAGTAATGATCAACATGATGAATGATATGAGAGAAAGCAGCATGATGAATGAAGTCATCAAGTTCTCAAAGGAAATAAAGAAGAAGATGAATGAATTAAAAAACATGCTGATAAACATCTTCAGAAGGGTGACTCATGAGACAGACTCAAAGAACATGAGCTGACTATACAGTCATATGAAAATGAAAATGCTCAAGTGAAGTTATGAAGGCCTGAACATCAGTGATGATTGAGAAACCTTGACAAAGAGGATCAAGATGAAAAGAAGTGAGAGTACATCTTCACTGAAGAATGAAGACATGCTGAATTGATAATAAAGAGCACATTAAAGTGAACAGCAGAAGAAGCTCTGAGTCCTTGAACAAAGAACTTCACTTTAATTACACTTGCAAGGCGCTTTTCTTTTACTTCAAATGTTCACTTCTTTGATGAATGTTTGACAACACGCTGAGGGCTGAAAAATGTCTTTATGTGAGCTCTGTGCTACACTTTTATACTCAAGAAGCCTTTTATCTACCTTCTGTTATTGCTGAGCGTCAAGGGCGACAGCTTCTTTGAAAAAGTGAGGGAAATATTACAGACTACTTACTTTCTCAAATAAGTTTAGCCTTCTTGAGCATAAAAGCTAGACATCTCACTAGAAAATGAAAGCAAGCTTTTACAACTCAATAAACAGAAGATGTAGTCTTAGCAAGCAAGAAGATAAAATTTACAATGATGAGAATTCCTCAAGAATGATAGCTCTGACACTGAAGAATGAGATCTTAAAGGAACATGAAAAAAATGAGTCAGCAAAGTAAGAATCTTGAGATGAGTATCACACCTCATTCTTGTTGTGAACCATTGAATGATTTCTCACAACAAGGCGGTCACAGCCAAGACAGCTAAGTGAGGAAAGTGAGGAAATGATCACAAATTAATTTAATGAATCAAGCATCTTCATAGAATCAAAAGTGAAAATAATGAAGCAGAAGTTTAAAGCTAAATGACTGCTGTATATCTGAAAGAACTGCTTTGTCATCATTGTGCAGGAAATCTGATCAACTGATTTAATAAAGCATTCAATTAACTTGACCTCTGACATGAAGTCATGCAGAGGGAAACTACCTCAATATACCTCATAAGAGAGGGAATTCACAAATTAAATCTTCTCAGAATTAAAAGAGGCAGGCATTATTGCTTAAATGAGTAATGATTGAGCAGCAAGAATTAAATTCCCCTCAAAGAAGAAAAGATCTGATCAGCTTAAAGTAATACATAACTTCATCTCAGTCAACAAATGCATCATCAAGTTGAAATATTTAATGCATCAGTTGAAAGAAGTGCTGAAAACTCTGATCAAGTTGAAATCTTCCTGCTATTTTAACACTGATGCTTCAAACAGTTATTGAGCCGTTTCAATCAAATCTGAAGATGAGTATAAGGCTGACATCATCACCTCACATGATCAATATGCATACTGATGAATAAATCAAGGCCTCAAAGGTGCTCCGCACACCTACTCTCAGTTTATGAACTTGATTTTTGAGTCAATACCTTGAAATGAATGCATCAAGGAGGTCAGAATGTCAACTATTATTAAAAATCATGAGAATGTAGCAATGATCTCATTTATGAATGATCATGCAGCATCAGCCACTGACTTTAAAACTCTTTATTAATTTCTGAAATTCAGCTACTTCCTGAGGGTAGCATTTGAACTGATATACTTTAATCCTCTCAAGACTGTCATATTTACTGATAGCCTGAATCTGTTAAGCTTCACTGATGAGCCTGGAAATATCAGACCCTCTATAAAGCATCATGAGAAAATTTTAAATTAATCAATATCACAGAACTGAGTGCAACTGAATGAGTTTCTTTACTTAACCCCCTTCCTCTGAAATTTCATATCAGGATGAGTGAAGCATGTACTTATAATGAAGCAAGCATACCTGAAGCAGATAGCTGCAGACTCAGCTAAAGAGAAAATGAAACCTGATATTAAGAACTGTGATGAAGATCTCACAAAATCTGCTTGATTGAAAAGATTACATCATATCATCATACAGAAAAAATGAGTGAAATGAATAAGCTCAAATAATTTCATATGAGGGAAGGAACAGCAGAAATCCTTTAATCACATCAAGCAGAGCATATCATTCAATGTCATGACTGAAGTGAACCTCAAGGTTCAGTATCACCTCACAACTGACACAAGCAAAAACTGTATCAGGGGGGTATTATTTCAATTGCAGAACACCTTGATGAATGAGGATTTAACATTAAAGAATTGAGTAAAGATCAAGATCATAATGTTCTTGTTGTATCAACTGAATGATGCTGAAACTCACTATTCAAACATGAAAAGAGAATGTTTGACAGTAGTGAGATGTTTAATGAAAGTCTGATGATTAATTATGAGTAACAAATCTCCTGTAATGATTTATACTGACCATCAAGCGTTGAAGTCTATACTCACTCAAGGAACAGATGATCATGAATGTATAACAGCATGACAAGATTGATTGAATGAGTATGACTACATCATTCATCATCAGCAGGTCAGTGATTCAATGATAAGCATCACAGATGAATTAAATTGATTATCAATTGAATTAATGAATGAATTCACTCTGAAAGACTTTTCATGCATGATCATGCTCATACTCCCTGATGATTGAATCACACACATCAATGCCAGACTGTTGATTGATGAATATGCAGAAAAGGAATGACAAAAGTTTAATGAGTCAAAATTAATGAAGTGAATAATTCAATACCTGAGGTTCAGAAGGAAAGATCTCAGAGAAATTCCTTAAATTGAACTGCATGCACTTATGAGGAAGATTTCAAGATACAGTTTCACAGACAGATCAGGTCAACTGCTTTATACAGAGGCAAATGAGATTAAGTCATCATGTCTGATTGAAGAGGAAATCCTTAAAATTTTATTGTACATGCATGACACCTGTGAGCACTACAGTGATTTGATCACCTTGAACAGGTTAATTGATGAAACATACTGATCAACTTAAACTCATGATGTCAGAGCATGATGTCACTCCTGTTCAACTTATCAGCTCAAGAGGCATAAAATTGAGAAAAAGAAATTGAGGCATCTGCAGCAGTTTGAACTCATGTCAATGATAAGTATTAACTTTCTTAAATCAATCAAGTCAGCCTGCAGTGTTACTGAGCATAAATACATCCTTCTGATAATTGATTATTATACTCAGTTTGTTTGATTGATGTCATACAAGTTCTGCATACAAGCAGAAGTCACTGACCTTCTTTGTAATCACATTATTTCTGTATTTAAAGCATCAGCAATTTAGCAAGTTAACTCTGAGTTAATTTTTAACACTTTGAGCGCTCTGAGCTTCTGATCTCATGTATCAGCTAACAGCCGCTCTTAGCACCCTTTGAGCGCTTTGAGCTCAACCTTAAATCTTGAGCGGAACATCAAAATTTTGTGATAAAAAAACAGTTATTAAAACAATTGTTTAAACAAGTACACACACAGTGTTATAATAACAGTAAAACTTATAATAAGTAAACTTTTGCTAAAATTCACTTTTCTGCAATAAAAAATCATGATTTGTTGAGTCTGAAAGCACTCTATAAGTGTTGAGTTCTGAATATTTAAAGAACTTCAAGATTTTCACCACTTAAAAATCTACACACTTTAATAACTTTTGCACCTCAACAGATACGAAGAAACTTTCAATGCACAAGTTATAAAGAACAGTATTCTCTATTAATGTTAAACTAAAAGTTTCTTCATAACTGCTGTTGTTCTTAAGTTATATTTAATTCAAGTTTTCAACAGCGAAAAATCTTTCAAAAAAAGTCACATACTTTGAATAACTATTGCGCTTTTATACTTATAATATAACTTTCAGTTTATAAGGTGTAGAGAATAAGCTGTTTAAGAGTTTTCTTATACAAACTTTCTTTTTATGTGTTGTTGTTGTTGAGTTATTCAAAAAGGCATTAAAAGTCTGTTTATTAATGTTGTAATTTTCGTCACTGAAAGTTTGAAATCAATGTAACTTTTAACAACAACAGTTATAAAAAAACTTGAAATTATAAAACTGTTTAATAGCTTCTTCTACAACTTATAAACTGAAAGTTATATCATAAGTATAAAAGCGCAATAGTTATTCAATATACTAATATATTTATAATTAGTTAAAAGTTTTTTAATTCATAACTATTGCAAATTAAAACTTATAAAGAAATCTTTAGTCTATAAAGTGTACAGAATAAAGAGATTTAAAACTTTTCAATAAAAAGTTTCTTATTATTCATGAAGGTATAATAGTTATTTAAAGTGTAAGATTTGTATGAGCTCATTTACTGCTCAGAGAGTGCTCTGAGCGCATAAAGTACTATTAACTAAAACCTTATTTTTGAGCAGGCTGCCAAGTTGTAAATGAATGAGCAAAGATGATCTATAGCAACAATGAATCTCACTTTATCAGGAAAGATATCAAGGTGATATTTAAAGCTCATGAAGTAACTCATATGACAGCATCAATAACTCATTCATCATCAGTCAGACTGATTGAATGAAATGTTTAATTGATGCTATCTCAATTATAAGTGAATTGCATAAATGCAGCAACACTGAACACCTGATCTTGATATATATTTGAAATCACACTGAGCATCAACACCTGATTGATTCAAGTTCACAGGTACAGTTCAGCTGAACTTTTTTTAAAATATAAGTTGAGATTGACTCATTTCAACACACATTCACTTAAGCTACCAACATGAACTGATGAAATGAAAGCAGAAGTGAACAAAGCTCATGACCTTTATGTAATTATTAAAGATGAAAACTGAGGATGTGTTACTGACTCACTGATAACACATCAAGGAAAGAATGAAGCAATGTGAATTACAACTCAGAAATTACTCAAAGCTGAGGATCTGATGTTAGTGAGGGATACTCAGTTAAATAATCAGTGAGGAAGGAAATTAAAAGCAAGATGAAGAAGATCAAGAATACTGATTTAAACAACAAAAAAGAATCTCAGTGACTGAACAAAGATACTTTATGATGATGAGAAGCTCAAGAGATATCATATGCAAGACATGAAGAAGTACATAATCTGACTTCAAGCTGAAAAGAAAGAAGAGATTTAAACATATGAATCATTAAATGATGATAATCAAGATGGTTCAAAGCTCATGAATGAAACAGCAATGACAGTCTTGTCACATTCATTTTATGACATCACCCTTACTGTTCAAATGGAATAAACTGAAATAAAGTATGCAGGAGTACTGAGTCAAAGGGCAGTGATACTGTCAACAACAACATACCAAGTGAGCTCAGTATTTCATGATAATGAGGAGGTGATGCTATCATGAATGCTCTTAATACAATGATTGCTCATGCTCATGATTGCTGCTCACAATTACTTATATTTACTTATCCTTAAACTGAGCTTCTGACTGAGCTCCTGACATTCACGCTAATATGAGCTCATTGCATCAATAGAACTATCACATCATTATCTTTTATATTCAGGAATTATGACAGAGGAGTTTAACTTTACTTAGTCAGATCTCATACAACATCTGAAGATGAAGTTCTCTCAGCCTTACCTCACTTAGAGTGATTCAAATGATGAGGTGATGATAATTCAAATCTGACTTCTACAATCATCATTTCATCATCATTTCTTCATTATAATCAGTCATCATGATCTACAAATAAGCTCACAACATTCTTTAATCATTAAAACTTTAAGTCATCAAGCTCTAGATCACTTCTGACAATGATTTCACCTCAAACTCACTTAAAGATCAGTCTCTGAGCTCATGAAAATCTCACTTCAAACTCTTCTTTGAAACCTGCCTTCAAACCTCACCTCACCTCACTTCACATCAAAGAAACGCTTAACATAAGTGCTCTGATTCAATCAGATAAAAGAAGCTGTTGCTTAAATTTAAAAATAATCATCATCAACTTATGAGTCATATGCTTTCATCAGATTAACTTAATTGATTCATGATGTTGAGCTTCATTTTAATAAACCACGCCTCAGGCGCTTCTGTGAGCAACACTTCAATGAATAAACTTTCAGTCAGCAGAGCAAAGTTCATTGATTACTTCACTGTTATGAACATCACTGATAAGATTGACTTGATGAGATTAGTTCAATGTCATAAAGACGCCCTCATGAACTCTGCTTCAGTCAGAAATCTCATTGAGCAGGAGAAGGTGATTCACATCAAGCACATCAAGTATTTAACATCCTGCTTCAATACCCTGATACATGAGGATGAACATCATGAGTACTTCACTCACTTCCCTGATCAGATTAAGGGGATTCTTGAGTATATGATGAATGATTCATTGTCCTCTGACCTGAACATTTATCATATCAAGAAAGGGATCAGGCCTGATGTCTCAGATGAAGTAAAAACAGCAAAGAAAGCAGTGATCAAGATTATGAAGAATGCTGATAAGCTTGTGAGGAACACTGCTAAAGCAGCATTTAAATTGATCAACTCTCATCATGCTGCTTCATTTGACTCAGAGGAACTCAAGACCTCAGCATTAATAAATCTGAAGATTATGTTTTTCAAGGGTAACTTGAAAAAGGGAGTGATCTTGAGGATCATGAGATTAAACTCAGAACTCAAGTGTGTTGTTCTCAAGTTCTTTAATAAGAATGAGTCAATCATGCATCACCTCATCAATTATGACATTAATGATGTGAAGATTCACAAGACAACTGATCTGAATTATCCTCAGACCTGCAGATCTACAATCAAGCATGAGGATATAAAATACTGCATGAATTAAGTTAATGCACTCAAGAATGAACAAGGGGAGGAAGCACTCATCTTCAAGAAAATGAGTGAAAAAGGCTGAACATTGAGGTGAGGATATCATGACTTTCATCATATGATTTCCTCAAAGCAGTGAAGAGAGCAGTTGAATGAGTTCAAGAAGCACCTACATTATGAGACTGAAGAAGGGGCTTATGAACCAGCTCAGATCTTCAAACATCAGAAGATTACAGGGGCTGCTGCCATCAACTACATCATTGCAACCTATACTCAGATTGCCCCGCTGATGATCAAGCTAACCATGGCCAGATGTGCAGCAGAGGCAGCACGGAGCTTGTCAGAAGCTGAGCAGCTGAAGGCGGCTAATGAGTACATGATTGTTCTGAATCAAGTACTGGACCAGACAGTTGTGGTTGTGGTGAAAGCTAGCGAAGATAGTGCCACATGGAAAGGGTAGTTTGATTGATCCAATTGTGGCGTCCCTGAGAGCACCACCGAGGGTGGCGGTCTTTTCAGGGAGGGGGAGCCTGTTGAGGGGTTAATCAGCGCCTTGACACATTAGTGCCAAAACAGGAGTTTTCTCAAAGTTTTCTCAAGCTTTGCTTCGAGCTTTCCTAACCACCAGTTAGCAAGTTGAATAAAGCACTTCTTTGCTAGTGGTCCCTATTCAAGTAATTGACTGAATTGAACCCATCCGTAATCGCCCTTCTTCAGAGTTCCTTAGAGCCTACGACCTTCGGCCTTCGGCCTAATTCGGAACTCTGTAGACGTAATTTGGAGTGTTTCTTTGTAAAGAGATCAATTTAATCAGAATCATGCAACGACGTCAGGCCTGGACCCTTTTTTCTCTTGTTTTAATTTTCTCTTATTGTAATACTATATAGATGAGGCCATTTCTATGTTGGTCTTGTTGTCTTTGGCTCTGACAGAAGCTAACAGCCGATGAAAAGCTGCAGTGCTGGCCTCACCCGAGGAACAGTCTTGCTATCGACTTCACAGCAGTGCTTTGACAAGTGTGTTCTTTCAAGATGGCTACCCAGACATGCAGGAAATGCTGATCGAACGGTCCGGATATACATTGCCGGGAGCGATATGGCAAAGATTAAGCAAGGCTCTCGAGAAGCTCTGGATGTGTCTAAGAAGACAGAGTTATTGTCTCAGGTACGGAACATGCAGGCAAACCCCTAAAGATTAAAGGTACTGGCCTTTTCATACCTCGAATCCGGAATCACTTTCATGACGATCAATATACTACCTTTATGATCCATCATTTTCCTGCACGAAAACTTCGCGGTAGCAGCTACTCCGCACCATGCGTCTCCATCCTTTACTCACGACGCATCTCCAGACCGCGAAGAAAGTAGCACTTCTCTGCCCCTAGGTCTGACAGGATTCTCCCTCCTTCCCTGCCGCTACCTTGTATCCGGTTCCAAGGACGCGGGAACGGGAAGCACATGCAAAATGGGACAAGGACACATGATCGAGACATGGTGTAATTCCTCATAGAATATAAATACAAATCTCTAACCCCCCCCCCGAGAGAAGCAATAGACCAAGATGAGAGTCTAGGGTATAAAATCCGCCTACTCCCCCAATCCAATCCCACCCAAACTCCCCCCACCCAAACACCCACGCTCGAAACCTCAAACCCCATATATACACCCCGCCTTATCCCTATCCCTCCCCCGTCCCCCTAAATAGCATAATTCTCCGTATGCAAAAACACCTCATCCCCCCCCTCCCCCGCCCAAACCCTCCTCTGCAACCTTGCCACACACCCCGCGACATCCATCCTCATCCCCGGCGGTCCACAAACAAAAACACAAGTCCTCCTCCCAAACCCTCCACTCAGCTCCCTCAACATGTACGGAATATCCGGCCTCCCATACTCCGTCCGCCACCCATCCTTCTTCTTCGTCCCCCCACTCACGCTCGGCAAAAACGCGAAACGCATGAGGTTTTTCTGCAGCATGGTCGGCGTAGACGGGAAGCCGAAATCGAATGTCCTGTCCCTGTCCCCGTTGTTGCCGTTGTAGGTAGGCTGCAGGCGCGGATCATCCGGCGCGGGGATATCGAGTTTGAACCCCGGTTTCGCCCTGCCGGGACGCGTGTGCGCTTTGGGCGGCGGGGCGAAATAAGGCGTCGGCAACCCGGTGATGGCGTCTTCGTTCTCGCGGCGCAGTTCGCGTTCTTTTTCCACGTCGCCGCCGGCTTCGTCGCGGATGAGGGCGCTGGACCGCTTGCTGGCGATGCCTTGGAAGGTGTCGTTGATTTTGCTGTGCAAGAGGTCGCTGACGGGGCGGGAGGGCGTATTCGGTTGCGAGATGGTACCCCCGCCGTTGGGGTTGGGGACGTGTCGCTTGGCGGCCGTGATAAAGAATTGGCAGTGTACCGTATCCGGGGGAGCGTAGTCGCGGCAGATTTTCAGTTCTTCTTTGAACCATTCGAGGGTCTCGGGTCGTTTGAGGGCCCAGATGACGTGCACGGATTTGGTGACGGCTTTGCCATCGCGCATTTTCTTGATCAGGTCAAGGAGCTGGCTGACGATGGCGGTGATGCCGCTGCCGCCGGCGAAGAGGACGACGGTGTCGAAGGCGGCGAGGTCGCGTTGCATGCCGCCGTAGGGGCCGTCGATGAAGGCGCGGTAGGTTTTGTAGGGGCCGAGTTCGGTGGCGGCGGTGAGGACTTTGCGGGTGAAGCCGCCGAAGGGGCGGAAAACGAGGGTCATGTCGCGGTATTGTTCGCCGTAGTCGGAGGGGAAGTCTTCGCTGCAGAGGGAGGCGATGGTGAAGGGGTGGTTTTCGAAGACGGATATTCCGGGCATTCGTAGATAGACGTACTGGCCTGGACGCCACTTTACCTGCGTTGGGATGGTTACTTTAACAGCGTTCTCTGGAAGGACTGTGATTGCCGCTTCTTCCCCAATCAACCATGACAGTCGCCGCGGGTTTGTCCAGTTAAGATAGAATAGGCGAATGCAATACGAAACCACCCAGATAGCCAGTGTAGCGAAGAGGTAATTCCAAGAGGTGAGGTAATTATGGCAGTGCCAGAAAAGCATACCCAAGTACACGATGGCAACTGGAACATGCAGCGCAACAAAAAGCTCGTACATTTTTCGCCTTAGAATTGGTAAAGAGTGTACGCAAAGGACGATCAGGGGTACTAGAGCGGCCACGCCGGTACCATAGACGTAATATTGTCCAGGGAAATAGCTCTTGAAGACAGCCTGTGCGCCGTGATCCCAGACGGGAGTAATATAGAAAGGTATCGTATGAATCAAGCTGAGGAAGAGGCAGATGTAGCCACCCCACCGATGCAGCACGTTAAGCCGCTCATGGCCAATGCCCGTCAGCATAGCCACCATATTGGCTTTCATACTCAATGCAACGATCCAAGGCATCATGGCGACGGCGAGCATTCCAGCTCGGATCGCTAGTGGCGGGGAGCCAAATCGGATGCTTTGGTAGTACAGTGGCTGCGGGATGAAGCAGTACATTGTCACAAACACCGTTGCCACGAAGACGATGACCACAACCCCCAAGGATGGGAAGACAATCTCGCGCTTCTTGTATCGTAGTACCGGTATTGGCCGATAGAAGACCCATCGAACCAAAGCAAAAGCCTTGTTCAGCGGTGCAATCGACGACACCGACGATTCCTCTTTCGGCACTTCCATTTTCGGGAGGGCGCCGCTGCCGGGGAAGAATTTACGAGTGGAGTTGCCCGTTGGTAGGTTATCCATCTCATAGTCACTATCTGGTGACGCGGTCTTTGACGTCTTCTCTGCCTCCTCCTTGTATAAAGCTCTCCGGATCTTGTCCGTCCAAAGGTGATATAGGCGTATTAAACTGGTGATTATCAAAAGCAATATGGAGAAGTAGACCCATCCAAGGGCGTATTTCCCCGATTTCGACCATGGATCTTGCTTACTGGCAGCAATGAGGCCTGGCGGGCTGTTGGAGGTTATTGGTATGTTGAGTCGTTTTGTCAGCGAGGACGTCGATGTGGACAGGGTTGCCTCCTCGAGAAGAGCTCTGATGGACGGCATTTTGAGAGTCGAGGCCCGTTGCGGTCTGCTGGTAGATGCTGATAGAAATGCGCGAGGACGGTGAGACCGACCCCGGTTGTAATATTCCAATTATGCGCACATTAGACACGAGACCGCGATGTATTGAGTTTGAGCTGCTATCGAGATGTAAGTTTACATAGTTTGGGGCCACTGAAGAGCTGTCAAGTGCGCTGGTTACCAATTGCTATCGCTTCGATAAGCTCTGAAACAACGGGAGGGGTGAGACACCCGTCGCAATGGCGAAGTTCTGATTTCTTCGTCGAGGAGTTTGCTCACAAGGTGAGGGGAACGGGCGGTCGAATGCGACTGATACTGATAAAAAGAAACTCCGCGCTATGCCAATTGGTCGAGATGTTGAATACAGTCTATGAGAGGATACCTGATCCCTTCGTGCGCGCTATAAATGGCAAATGGGTATGAATAAAGCTGGAGATCAGTAGAGACAAGTCGCCGTTGAGAAAGTGCTGAAGATCCGGAAAAATAGTAGAAGCAGCAAGCAAGGACGGTGCGCCGGGGTGGGTATATGTCTGGTCCCTTACATGGCCACGATGGAGAGAAAGCCCATCATGGTGGTTGCACTAATCACGCCTTTTGGGCTCAACCGCCGATGTGCATCACACCAGTGGCGGTTGCCTCGAATGTGATGAAGCTGCGCCAGATGCGCCAGGTGCTTTAGGGTAGGTGCATGCCAAGCTCCGGACGATCATGATTTCGCTGTGCAAAAGTGGAGGAGCTAGGCAGTATCAAGGACCCTGCTGCTCGTAGGGACGGTATTCGAGAGAGAATCGAGCCAGCATTGCGGCGGGTGCTCTGCGCATAGTATTGGGCAGGAGGGGCAGGAGGGGCGGGATTTGTGCGACTTGTGTCCCATTCGTGGAGACTTGCGATGCGGTGCGAGGACCAGGCATGCAAGCACTCTATCAATACCGGTCCCTCGCAAGGTCCGCGTGCGGCGCAAGCTCTCTGATTCGCACATGCCCCAGCAGGGCAAGCACGAGCGGGCCGTGATCAAGAGCTGACGATGCAAGGTCCGGGCTTATCGACGGCGTGATGGCGACCCAAGACTGCTCATTTACTGGCGAACGAGTGAGGAATCGGCTGTACGCGCTGAAATGCTCCCCAGTGCTGTCAGCGCATTACTTGCAGCGGTCTAGGTAGGTTCTGGTTAGGTCGGTGACAGACAAAGGTGCTGCAGCCGCTCGGGATTGGCCCAGGATAGCTGCCACAAAGCGTTTCCTCGCTGTGAGGCCATGATCGACCTCAGCTAGCGATTCCTCCACGAACGACTTGAACAACTCAATGCTGAGTAACCTCAACGTTCCAACAAATGATTTTGGACAAACATCTAGGCCTTGTGATACGAGACTACGACCGTTGATCGAACGTTTGAGAGGTCTTCGTTTAATCACGTGGTGGAAGGTCTGGCGGCGCATGTCCAACTGTCCTACGACGATCAGCTAGTCATCCATTTACATCTCGTAATGGTAGTCGAACTGCGCTTTCGCAATTGGAAATGCTCAAGGTGGCCAAGTCCGGATCCGTATTGTAATCTGTAAAAGAGTCTCCTGCGGCTCATCCTCGGCAGTGATCCAGTACCTGGGGGATTTCTTGGCGGCAAACTATCCATATGTGCTGGGGGCAGCGCCTACGAAACGCTCCTGCATTGCGAGATCAATGCAATTTCTAAGGTGCCAAATCCTACCACCCCTGAGCATGCTCTTCATCACCTAGTCTGCGCTCGTTCTCCCGAACTCCGTAGATACCCCCGTCCAAGATCCATGCTTCGTTATCATCGTTATCGTCTTGCACCCTCCTCCACGTTTTGCTGTTCCGGTTCTCTTTATTGCCATCCTCTTCCTCCAAGCCCTCCGCTTTGGCCTTTCCTTTCCCCTTCCCACCATCACTCTCCTCCCCGCCCTTCCACACAGGCCGAATCAAGCTCCCCATCAGCGGGTTCCTGCTGAATGTGCCTGTCCCAGCACCTCCATGCCTTTGCTCCTGGATTACCTCCTCCACCTCCCCGTCATCATCGTCCACTTCAATCCCAACCTGTGGTCTTTCCACCTTGCCCATCCGCTTGACTACCTTGCCTCCAACCAAGTCAACGCTCACCACCATCCTCCTCTTTTCGTACTCTGGCTTTGCATTCCACTCTTGCTCTCTCAGCACTTTCTGTTGTCGCTTCAGCTGTGCCGCCCGCTCCACGGGACTACTCCACATGCTTTGCCCACTACTTGGGGTTTCAAAGTCGGCCGCTTCGTCGATGATTCGGGTACGCCGTGCATTCTGCGCTTGGTAACCAAGAAGTTTGTCCCGGTGTTGTTGCGCAGCAGCAAGCTTACTCTCAGCCTCCGAGTCGATCGTAGATGGAGTGGTTGCGGCGAACGGTCTGGGAGCTTTCGAGACTTCGGCACGCCGCTGTGAGGCGTTGTTCATGTCCATCCGCTCCTTGCCTCTTTCCTCTTTGAGTGCCCGAACCATGGATTGGATCTCGCCTTGGCTCAGAATGGGACGCCCGCAGAAAGTGCAGGGTCCGATTCCCTCTTTGACACAAATGATCTTACCACAGTTGATGCAATTCGGTGCAGCAGCTAGTAGCGGATGACGAGTAGCTTGGCAATTGCAGCGCCGTTTGGCGGTGTCTGCAGCTGTTGTAGTAGAAAGAGCAGGGTTAGTTTGGATTTCTAGGGCACGAATAGCTGAGTCGAGGTCATTGAGGACAGTAGAAGCGCCATGCATAGGTGTACCCCCTGTTAGGTTGACTTTAGTTTTGGGTGCAGGGGAGGAGGTACGAGATGAGGTTCTGACATTGGGGAGGTCTGAGATAAGAGAGCCCGCTGCTGACGGTGGTGGCTTGGGGGACGGGTTCCGGGAGGCTGCATTGGACGATGAGGTAGGTACTGGAAGCTGGCGGGCATCTGGTGTCTCAGTGAGGGCGAGCACATTAGCTAAGGGTGGTTCCTTCCGGTGGCGGCTGCTGCCAGCCATGTAGTCCTCTTCATCTTTCTTTTGGTATGCACCGCTGACATTTCCGTAATCTTCTGGTCGACGTGGGGGAGGCAACTTATTCAGAGGCGCCTTCTTTTTCTTGTGTGGTCTGTTAGGAACTTCTAATGGTGGTGCTGATGATGCCGCCGGCTTTGGGGCTTCGCGACGGGAGTTGAATGATGTAATAAATTCCAAAGCTTGAGGAGAGTCGCCAAGAAGGTTCTTGAGATGCTCTGCAGCTTCGGCCTTCGGTAGTGTATTGGTGTAGTCAATAATTTGCTTGAGTGAGTCTTCATCTAGAGGCAGGAGACGGGAGATTTGGGTAGAAGCCCAAGTACTGGCCATAGTCAAAACAGTCAGGTGAGGTATCAGCGTGATGGTGATGTGAACTTATCATCAGGCCAATGATGGATATATTCTTGTTAAGGTGTGTATAACGAATGTTATGAGTAACTTACAGCCCCAGAACGCCAAATATCTGATAAATGCAGGATTATGTCATTCGGAGATCGACAAACGATGGTGGCGGTGCGGCTGAGGAGGCTGAAGCCGAAAGGCTTGCGCAAGTTGCCCTATAATCTAGCCTCAAGTTATCCAGATTGTTCAGGGAGGCGTAAATTAGTCAACAGATTCAAGTTATTCAGCATGGATGCTAGAGAAGCATACGAAGCGAGATGAGTGGTTATATGTACATATATTACTTTGGACACTAGAGTTCTCTACGAGCATCCCATGTGCTTCTCGAGCCAAACTCCTCTTGCCCACTCCCACATCACACCCAACCACCGGAAGCCTTATGCGCTTCTTCACTTTGGTTGTCTGTACCCCGTTACTTTTAGAACATTGGACCTCGTCTATAGCTTCGATCCTTCCGCCTTTTGGATGCCGAGTAGCTGGAGCATAACTCCGCCCTCTGCAGCTGCTCTAATGCTCTGCACGCGACCCTGCACTGGAGCGTGTTCAAATCTTCTGCTTGGCCACACCGCACGCTGGGATCATGCGAGCTCCGGTGAATGGTGGTGAGGCAGGCCATCCCTTTTATGTCCCTCTAACCCGGTAGAGGCCTGGGTCGCTCAATCCGTGACGCCCCTTCTCAGGCATCTCCCGACCCATTGATATCATCTCCTCTCCCTCCCAGTTGCCGCTTCACTCCTCGTCGCTCCTCCTTGTCTGGCTTCCAGTTCGGTTATCTTGCGCTCGAGCCCAAGTCTCTTAGCCACAAGACCACTACGTGCTTCTTCCAGTTGAGCAATCTTTGCCATTGGAGATGCCTCTCGTCGGGCTTTGATTTCCTGGTGCATCGTTAGATAGGTGTAGGCAAGAGCTGGTGGGGAGTGTTTCAAGTGACGGGATATTATACCTGCTTGATCTCTTGCTGGGTTTTCAGACCTGCTCCATACCACGCTCCTGTAGCTGTAATGGCGGCTACGGAGACGGTCATGATAATGCGCCGGATCTTCTGCTGCTGGGACATCGTTGAAGTCTGCCTGTTGCCCTTCAGGCCAACGCCTGGCGTCGCAATCTCCTAATTGTCTAGAAATCAATTGCCATGTAGGTCGACGGATTTAGCTGTAGCTGAAGTGCCTCCCTCATTGCTCATATGATCCAAGCCACATGTTTTCGAGGCATTGGTTCCGCAAAGTCAAAAGCGCGCGGTGCAGGGGTGGAGCGGAATCGGCGGATACAGGGATAACCTTCCAATGCCCAACCGATGTCATCAATCGCAAAGCTTCGAACGCAGCAATTTAGCAGCCCGTCGCGGCGGCTATTGCAAATTGATCTTTTCTATTCTTGTTATTCAATACATGTCTATGCCTTAGATGATTTGAGGGCAGCTTATTCTTAACCTGCCTTGTAATATTCTCCGCTCAGTTGCCCGAAACCCTCGCAATGACTACGCCCCGGGTATTTATCATCCGCCATGGAGAAACAGAATGGTCACTGAACGGTAGACACACCGGTTCCACCGAGCTCCCATTGACCACCAATGGCGAAAAGCGAGTTAGAGCGACGGGCAAAGCGCTTGTAGGAGATGATCGATTGATCGTCCCGTCGAAGATCGCCCATATGTAACTACTACCTCCCCTTATCCCAGAAACTAGTATCCCTCCTCTAATCGGCGATATTTTTTCCTATACTAACCGATGCCTCGGTGCTTCAAGTTACGTCTCTCCCCGACGCCGTGCCCAACGGACCCTGGAACTCCTCGAACTTGGGTGTAGGGACAAACTTCCCTGGGAAGAGCGCCGCCGACACGGCGACGACGATATCCGCACGAACGCCAAAGTTCAGATCACCGAAGACATTCGGGAATGGGACTATGGCGACTATGAGGGCTTGACCAGTAAGCAGATCAGGGAGCAGAGGCAGAAAAGTGGAGAGGGAAGTTGGGATATCTGGAGAGATGGGTGTCCGGGGGGGGAGTATGTCCGTCTGGCAACTCTACCAAGCGTTACTATAGGGAAGATATGGGGATCAGTGAGGCTGATTGTAGTTGGGAGATAGGTCACCCAAGGACGTTACGGACCGGCTCGATAGGCTGATAGAGGATATCCGATCGAAGTATCACAGTAAGGTGATTGGCACACCTGAAGGACAACATCCTTCGGGGGATGTACTGTTGGTGGCGCATGGACATATACTGAGAGCGTTTGCGATGCGGTGGGTGAAGCACAACTTGACGGAAGGCGTACATCTGCTGTTGGAAGGTATGTTACAGTTAGGTGAGATGGCAGACTGTTTACTGACTTATTCGCAGCTGGTGGTGTAGGGACTCTGAGGTTAGATGGATGATTTCGATATCGGAGAGCTGCGTGCTAACTGGAACGACAGCTACGAGCATCACAGCCTGGATGAGCCTGCAATATTGTGAGTATTCCCTTTCATGCTTCGAGATGGTTTGGTTGATAGATGTAGGCTTGGGGGCGCGTTTATGGTAGACGTGGTGGAGACTGCGGGACAAGGTGGGTAATGCTAGAAGGACTCGAGGTTATGGCAGGGCGCAGGGTTATAAACCTCTAAAGCATTTCAATAGAGGTACTGCCAATAGATTTGAGCCTGTTTCGTTCGTTCCTGTTGCATGGATGCTGCATGGATGCTGCACGTTTTACAGAGACTGTCAGTGAGGCAAAGCTGATGCTGCAGAGTTCCAAATGTTACAACAAAACAGCCTGGCGCCCCTTCTGCCTCACACTACTCTTTCAGTACCAGACTAGAGCTTGTGACGTATCAGCCCCTGCACAGACTCGAACGTGGACCTCTCGCAAACCCTTCCCACAGAGTTCTCCACCTCAGATGATGCCTCCATCAGCCCTAAGACGGGAAGCCCTCCTTCGATTTACACATACTACAATACCGCCCACTTCCGCACTTTCAGCGCGGGTAGTCAAAGGTCCGGTCAGCCTTTCGACACAGCATTCGACTGAGCCTTCGATCGCTGATCTCGACGTGATGTCTTGACCTATCATGTGCACCGCGCCGCATTGGACTTGCATGTTGTAGTAGTGGATCAAGAGCGGTCTGGCGAGTCTTCAAGGCATCTGGTGAGCCTGTGTCGAGAATTCCATCTGGATCGATGGACGATAGGGGGCTTCTTTTTTTGCTGGGGTGATTGATGGGCAAAAGTACAAGCGTCGAAGGGGTTCGAACTCAGGCCCTGTCACAGTAAGATAAGGTATCGGCGTGGGGAGCGGCGGATTCCCCATCTGCTATTTCGAGGACGTGCCTGCCTCGCTAGGGCTTGCGTCGGTGCCTGGCAGCAGTGAATTCAAGCAATATACATAAGATAAGAGTGTTTCCCCCAACTGAGCGCGGTTAGTCAAAGGTCTGGTCAGCCTTTGCTTCCCATTCGACTGGATCTGCTGGTTCTATACCGGTCTTCTCCGAGCAAGTAGTTGGCTACTTTGCATAAAACAGCGCTGACGAGCGCTTTGAGGTCTATGTGGCCGATGGTCTATGTGACCTGTAGTTGAGTCTGTGGACCAACTGGTAGAGAAGACGGTGGCTGGAACCACAGATCCTTTCTTTTCGGGTCCTTCTGATATGTGTGGGAACATTTCCTTTGTGCTTAGCTGTTTGCCTTATTTTGACCCGTACTGTGCTGAACTGGATCGAGTTTTCGAAGCTCGGTATGATTACCAAATCCCTATGACGGATCACATTCACGTTCCTCTTGCTATCTGCCAGGGACCCATTGTGTGATGTGTGATAGGATGGTGTCCAATGTAGCGCGTAGTACGGAGGTAAAGAGGCGTCCATCGATATTATGCCATAATCATTGCACGAACCCTGATCTTCCAACTCCTACTTTGCGGCTGCCTGTGGGCAATTGATAAGCTGGAGGTTTCTTAGAAAATCATAGAGAGAGAGTGATTGAAATATTGGCATTACTGACACACAACGGATGTTAAGAACAAAGCAGACACGCTTGACAGGTCTGACTGAGGAGACGGACGTGATTGTGGAGACTCTCGTCAAAATACCTCGAGTAACTAGCAGGGATTTGGATGTTGCAGGAATCTGTAGACCCTCGCCAACGTCTGGTGAACATCTGGACTGTACTCGGAGTACACCATCGTTGACCGGCGCTGTGTCGTTGATCCATGTGCGCCGAATGGCAGTATCATATGATATGAGGCTGCTCACTCTGGCATGATGCTTTCATACCCTATTGGACTTGAGAAGGACGATGGCGGAAGGTAGTGGCACGATGAACCAGGCACAGCAATGGCTGCGCTATATCGAGGGAGGAAGCGTTATATCTTTCTATCGGCACTGATTCGCATTGTAAGTGAGTATAGGAATGCGCGGCGCAATGCTGCTAAAGTATTTGGGAGATGATACTATAGATTGTGCTATGAGGTTTTCTTGAGGAGGCGACTTACTCCACCGACTGTCATGCGGCTTGAACTGCTCATGCTAAAAACACTTGATCCCAAATTCATCTTCTGCAAACCTGGCAAAAGTCGGACTTCTTTTCCAAAGTCATCATCGCGGCACGATGATGGTGTACTTCACTTTCTCCGCAGAGATTACCTTGGAGATAGCGCATTCTTTGAATCTCGCCTGTTGATTTTCCACGACACCAACCAAACAAGGACGGCAACTCGTTGTAGGCTCCATTCCAGCGGTTAATTGGCCCATTACCAATTATCGAATTGGCTTTCTAGCTCTTCCTTCATTGCCGCTTGCTTCGTGCGATTCTTTGCTGGACCTGAGTCTTTGGAGGCGGTTGTTTGGATGCTCACTAATTGATATCCCACTCGGGGAGAGCTTGGAGAGAATATAGGGAAGGAGCAGGGACTGACTAAACAGGAAACCGCCTCTCACTCATCGGGGGACATCACGAGCTTCACGTCCTATACAATACTTGCTACAAGTATCTTTACGAGGAACCGTTGGATCCTAACCGCCAATACCTCCGTGGGCGCCACCCCACCGAGTTAAATAGTGTCCGACCCATTTCCCAGGTTCTCTCCAGTCGCGGAACTCGTCGTCACGTCTAAAGACACTGCGTTTATATGAACGCTACCCTGGAAATCGAACGTGGTCCCAGCGCTACAACACAAGGCCGGATCAGGCAGATGCGCTAAATGCGCGAAGACACGTCCACAAACGGCAATCCTGCTCATACTGCCATTGGAAGTCTCTATTCTCCGCCTCTGATAAGGCTGCATGTCTTCAGACCGAGTAAGAGCCAGCCGATGGTCGACCTCGAGCATGGACTATAGCCCCCACGAACAGGCGTCGTCACGACGTAAGCCTCTTAGCGATGCCACAACCAGGGTCAACAACCTCCAATCCTCTACTCCGATTCGCGAATCGAGTCCCTGTCCTTCCTCATCGCCTCAGATACCGCATCATGTATCTCGTAAGCCGGGGGGCAACCTCCAAGCCCGCAACAACCCGAGCTCTCCAATGTCTCCAGCGTCGAACGCAGAAAATAAGCGCCTTTCTGCGATAGCAAGTGAGGGGCAGACGAATTCAAACCGCAATTCCCAATACTCGACGACCTCTACCAACGCTTCTGGGAAATCAAAGCGCAAAACACATGTGGGACCATGGAACCTTGGACCCACTATAGGAAAAGGGGCTACCGGACGGGTACGCAAAGCGAAGCACGCGTTAACAGGTCAATTCGCTGCTGTGAAAATCGTCAGTAAGAGGTCAGCGGCCCTTGTACAAAGCACTAGCTTGGCGGGCTTGGATACCTTGGCAAACGGGAAGAATCGAATGCCATTCGGAATAGAAAGAGAAGTTGTTATCATGAAGCTGATCGAGCATCCTAACGTTATGAATCTGTATGATGTATGGGAGAACAGGGGTGAGCTGTGAGTTATAAATCCGTTGAGACGAGAATTTGTGGAGTCAAAGCTGACAATCGCGGATAGCTATCTTGTACTAGAATACATAGAAGGAGGCGAGCTCTTCGAATACATCACGAGCAGAGGTCGTCTTCCGGAGCATGAAGCTGTGCGCATATTCCGTCAGATGATGGCGGGTCTTTCCTACTGTCATCGGTTCAATATATGCCATCGAGATCTCAAGCCGGAGAACATACTTTTGGATAGTAACTGCAACGTTAAGCTTGCAGATTTTGGCATGGCTGCTCTACAACCAGCGGGCAAGTGGTTGGTCACTTCGTGCGGCAGCCCTCATTATGCTTCCCCGGAAGTGATCAACGGGATCAAGTACCGCGGCGATAAGGCCGATATTTGGAGCTGTGGCGTCATACTTTTCGCTATGCTCACTGGAAGGCTTCCATTTGGCGGCGAGGAAAACGAGAGCGTCAATTCGGTCCTCAGAGCAGTGAGGTCCGCGCAATACAGCTTCCCAGATGGCCTCAGTCGGGAAGCGAAAGATCTCATCTGGCGTATCCTGCAGCCCGACCCAAAAGTGAGGACGACTATGGATGCAATGTGGCAACACCCTCTGATACGGAAGTATGAGCATCTTGACCACGACTATGGTATGGACGGCGAGAGATGGATTGGCCCACCACCACCGTTGACTGTAGACGACTGCGGTCCGCCTATCAGAAAGCGAACAGACCTTGATGGAGAGTTGCTCAGAAATCTGCGGACGTTGTGGCATGGGGTAAAGGAAGAGACATTAGTTGAACGATTGTTGAGCGAAGAGTACGTTTACACATTTCATCAACGACATTCCTTTCGTCATTTGTAGAAAGTGCGAACATACTGACGAACCTTTGCCAGGCCCAATCACGAAAAGGTCTTCTACGCGGCCTTATTGAGGTTTCGCGAGGAGCAATTAGAGAATTATCAAGGACCGCCAATAGAGTACTCAGCTAGCGACTATCATCACGTCCCTCAGCCGATAAGACACTCTTCGTCACGGCTGCACTCTAAAGCTGCCGGGCATAGCCGACGACGTTCCCAATTCTCAATATTGAGTGATAATGTTGTACGCAGCAGCCACAGTTACCATCGGAATCCCAGTGTGGCCGACACGGACGAGAGCTATGATCCTTTCAGGCCATCGCGTACACCTATTTTCGATCCTAGGACTGAACACGCGCACGTGACGGTACTACGTGGACCTTCGAAGGCCTCTCGCCGTTCGAGGGCACCAAGCAATGCGGCAAGTATTCGTCATCCTGCCCTGACCAGATTGCAAAGGGATGATGTCTTTAGCATTCCAAGCTCTCCTCCGTCATTGCCTTACACTAGCAACACCCAGGCCGGTGAGCTGCGGAAACATAGTTCAACGTCGCGGTACAGCTCGAGAACGTCTCTAGCAAGCTCGTATCGTCAACGAAGCAGTTCTGCTGGAGTCCATAAATCTGCCAGCTACAGACGTGGTGTCAGCTTCACCCAACTGCGAAAGCGCGCCGGCCACAACCCACTTCCACCAGTCACAATCCAGCAAGCACCTTCGCTACCCTCACTTCACCAGAAATACGTCGATGAACAGTCTCAGAGAGAACCATCTGAGCCACGAACCACAATAGAGAGCACTCCACCTGCAGCGTCAACAGTTGTCCGTTCGCGCAAAGAAACCGGGGGTACAACATACGCACAAGAGCTTGCGGAAAAGAGAGCAAGGATTGCGAGCCTCTACTGGAAAGACGACGCGAGAAAGGTCAGCACAGAACTTGAGAAGTTTTGCGATGAAGCATTCAAGGACCGGTATTCAGTTTCTTCCAGTACCCCTACAGCGGGTACTGTGGCTACAGATCCTCACGGGGCCAGCTACGAGTCCCCTGCGACGTCACTGTCGGTTCGGGAAGATTCCGGAACTTCTTCTACAGTTACACGCCATACCTCCGCCGCCAGGGGAAAGGAGGCAGATGCATCTCGGCAACGACCGTTACCAGCACCACCTTCTTCACGTGAGCTTGTAGGCTCTTACACTCAACGCGAACTTGCTAAAGCAAGAGATCTCCTCATTCAACGGGCTGCAGATACAACCGCTGGTTTTACACCAGGCTATCTGGACGATGTGATAGCACATTTGGATAGGCTGATGCAACCGAGTACGTCAAAGATACATGAACAAGACTTTTCCCGCCGCGTAGCTTCAGCTCCTGATCAGAAATCACCCAATAATTCCGGATATCTACCAAGAATAAATGAAGAGAGGCTAGTATCTGGGCATGACGGAGATGAGTTCGAGAGGTTGATCGCGCGGGGACACCAGGGCTACCGTGCTGTTTCTGAGCCAACGGCCACAAGGAATATCCCAGCAGACGGGAAGCCGCGGACAAGAAGACTTAACACAGATGAGAGGACAACTATTCGTGTGGTGGACTTTGAAGGCCAGGGTCCCATTTCACCTGTTCGTCCACTTGTCATTCGGAAGAGGAGTGGAGCTTCTACACCTCCGGTAGAAACATTGCAACATCAGCCTGAAATGGAAAGATCAAGGGAAGTTGAAGCTAAATCGTCCATCAAGTTTGAGCATGATACGTCGAGGGTTCACTACCGACGCCCGCAGAGCGAGGAGCGTCGATCCACTGGTCACAGTATCCACGAGCGTACGCTTGCGCCTATCGAAGAGGATGAGAAGAGAGAACAACGCGAATCGAAGACCGCCTCTGGAGATGGTAAGAGAAGGGGTTGGTTCCGGCGTCACCATCGTCAAACCACTCAGAATAGCCAGGGTAGTGGGGAGAGGGGACCTACGCCGCCTATCAAAGACGAGTGGCCACTGCAAAATCACCAAGAACAGATCAGGAATGCGGGAATGAAGCTCAGAAAGCGAGCAAGTGATACCCCGAGTGAGGAAATCCAGCAGGGGACCGAGCCCAGGAAAGAGGGTAGAGGGTTGTTCTCCAAACTGTTTAGCAAGCGGGACTCGAAGGAAAAGAAGGACATCTCCGATCTTGCTTTGGGTGGTACGTACCTCTTCACCTCTACTGCATGTGGCTGTGCCCCGTTCCAAGTTACTGACATGATTTTCCGCATGGAGGCAACGACCTTGATGACGATGCAGCTAGCATAGCCACCGAAGATCACCGCTACCAGATGAGTGGAGCATTGAACGCCAGTACCACAAGCGTAGCTACCCGACACACCAAGAACCACAGAGATTCCAGAGCGTCTAATGAGCCGCTACACACACCAATGAAATCCATCCAGCCCCAGCACCAGAACTGGCTTTTGAGGTTCTTGCACATCAAGCCCGCGACAAAGGTGCTCTGCTTCCAGGTCTCCAAGTTCAGAGCCAGAAAGGAGATCGTCTCGCTCTTGCGGGAATGGAGGAAATACGGCATGAGGGACGTCGTGGTCGATAAAGTCGCAGGCAGAGTGTGGGCTCGGGTCGCGGAGAAGAATAGTATGTCATTCCATTTCCTTTCGCTATCCTGCTCGTCCCCACCCGACCATGTTACTATTTAACCCCCGAGCAACCCCCGTACTAACGTCCGCCTTCTTTTCTGCTCGAAACAGCTCTCTCCATCAAACCCGTCTCCCTCGCCTGCGAACTCTTCACCCTCCTCTCCCACGGCCGCAAGTCAAACCTCGCGCTCGCGCGCTTCTCGCAGGAAAAAGGGGCGAAGTCGAGTTTTGAGAAGGTGGTGGCCACGCTCGAGATGGTGCTCAGGAAGAAGGGGTTGCTGGTTGAGGACGCGAGGGTGTGGGCGCAGATGGAGAGGGTGCTGGGGTAGTGGGGTGGGGATGGATGTGGATCTGGAAGGCGAAGGGGGAAGGGGGAGGTAATACCCGTGTTGGTCTGGGTTGTATATTCCACGCATCTTTGTCTTCGTTTTTCCTACCCACTATTTTTGTCTTCTGCGGACGATGATGACTTTTTACGACGACTGGAAAGCGAGTGGGCGAGGGGATGATGCATACGGCATACGCATACTGCATACTGCATACCTCTATACCAGCATACTGGACACGGCGAGGCGAGGCGGCTTGGACATTTCATTTCATTCGTTACCTTTCTGCCGCCGGATATGTGCGGTGCGGTGCGGACTTCTTCTTCTTCTTCTTTTTCTATTGAGTACAGTACGGTACAGTACAGTACCGAGCTGGATAATGGACCGGTTGATGGTGGAGGTTTTGTTTGTGCTATGCTAAGCGGAGGGGGAAGGGGAGGGGAGGGGAGAAGGGAAGGAAAGGGGGAAAGGCAAGTGGGGAGATTAGATAAGCCAGTTCGATAATGCGTAATTAAATGCGAGTGATGCGTTGGTTTCCTTGGTTCATTCCTTGTGTCGAGTGGAGCGTGGGCTTGGGTGGTGCTGTGGATTGTGACGGTGGATGGGATCGATGGACTGGATCTGTGGGATGAGAATCATGTACGTGGACGCTACTTGGGCTTCGGAACATATGGGGCTTTCTTGACCTTTATCCCTTATCCATTTTCCTTAATCCTTATCCCTTTTTCCCATATTTTATCCCTTTCCACATCTTCGATCCCTTATCCCTCTTCCCATACCCTTATCCTTATCCCCTCTCTCCTCTCCCCTATCCTCTATTCTTATCCTTTATCCCCTCTCCCTCTCCCTCTCCCTCTCCCTCTCCCTCTCCCTC